>MU670053.1:42619-68550 GCA_026770625.1 Nicotiana glauca | reverse complement strand
ATGGCTTGAGTTTACTTGGGACAAAGCTTGTTTATACATACCAGTACAATTCTAGTGTACTGACGTCGCTTTTGCCGGGGGCGCTACATTCGTGTTATGATTGTAGGTGGAATCGTAGCAGGTACTTCAGTTCATCGGCAGTAGCACTCCTTCATCTTCCATTGGCCGTTTGGTGAGCCTCTTTCCTCTAGGGGCCCTGCGTGGCTCATGCCACTTCTATTTTTGGAGTCTTATTTTGGTTTTGTGAAAAGGTATAGCCGGAGCCTTGTTACCGGCAAGTATTATATTATCCCTGTCATATCTTAGAGGCTCCGTAGATAGAAAACATGGGATTATGGACTTATGTAGATATATGTCGGGCCTTGCAAGTTGTAAATTTGTTAAGTAATTAAGCATGTTGTGTATGTTCGAAAAAGAGTGATTTCAATTATGAAATGGTTAACCTTTTGGATAATAAGTAATGAAAAATACAGGGGTAACACGTGGGTTAGGAAAGGCACCCAGGTCCGGTTGATTGGGGCTACCCAGTCGAGCGTCGGTCATGTCCCTTGAATTTGGGGCGTGACAGTTTAGTCTCGGAAGGCAGAATGGAAGTTGTATGCAATGCCGAAAATGCAGATGGAGACATTGTTTAGTCTTGGAAGGCAGAATGGTAGCCTTATATAATGTAGAAAATGCATATGGAGATAGTCTTTAGCCTCGGAAGGCAGAATTGTAGCCTTATGCAATCCAGAAATTGCAGACGGAGATAGTGTTTAGTCTTTAAAGATAGAATAGTAGCCTTATGAAATGCAGAAAGTGTAGATGGAGATAGTCTTTAGTCTCGGAAGGCAGAATGGAAGACGTATAAAATGTAGAAAATGAAGAAGGAGATAGTGTTTAGTCTCGGAAGGTAGAATGGTAGCCTTATGCAATGCAGAAAATGCAGGAAGAGATACTGCTGAGTCTCGGAAGGCAGAATGATAGCCTTATGCAATGAAGAAAATGCAGATGGAGATAGTGTTTAGTCTTGGAAGGCAGAATGGTAGCCTTATGCAATGCATAAAATGCAGATAGAGACAGTGTTTAGTCTCGTAAGGCATAATGGTAGCCTTATGCAATGTAGAAAAATGCAGACGGAGACAGTGTTTAGTTTCATAAAGCTGAATGAAAGCAGTATACAATGCAGAAATTGCAGACGGAGATAGTGTTTAGTCTTTGAAGGCAGAATTGTAGCCATATACAATCCAAAAATGCAGATAGAGACAGTGTTTAGTTTCGGAAGGCATAATTGTAGCCTTATGCTATGCAGAAAATATAGATAGAGACAGTGTTTAGTCTCGGAAGGCTGATTGGTAGCCATATACAATGCAAAAAATGCAGATAGAGACAATGTTTATTCGCGGAAGGCATAATGGTAGCCTTATGCAATACAGAAAAATGCAGATGGAGACAGTGTTTAGTCTCGGAAGGTAGAATGGAAGAGGTATACAATGCAGAAAATGATGAAAGAGATAATGTTTATTCACGGAAGGTAGAATGCAAACCTTATGCAATTCAGAAAATGTAGGTGGAGATAGTGTTTAGTCTCGGAAGGCAGAATGGAAGCCGTATACAATGCAGAAAATTAAGATAGAGACAGTGTTTAGTCTCAGAAGGCATAATGGTAGCCTTATGCAATACAGAAAAACGCAGATGGAGATAGTGTTTAGTCTCTGAAGGTAGAATGGAAGCCGTATATAATGCAGAAAAAGAAGAAGGAGATAATGTTTAGTCTCGGAATGTAGAATGGTTGCCTTATGCAATTCAGAAAATGCAGGTGGAGACAGTGTTTTGTCTCGGAAGGCAGAATGGTAGCCGTATGCAATGTAGAAAATGTAGATAGAGATAGTGTTTAGTCTCGAAAGGCAGATTGGTAGCCTTATGCAATGCAGAAAATGCAGACGGAGATAGTGTTTAGTTTTTGAAGGCAGAATGGTAGCCTTATGTAATGTAGAAAATGCAGATGGAGATTGTCTTTAGTCTTGGAAGGCACAATGGTAGCCTTACGCAATGTAGAAAAATTTAGATGGAGACAGTGTTTAGTCTCGGAAGGCATAATGGTAGCCTTATGCAATGCAGAAAAATGCAGATGGAGATAGTGTTTAGTCTCAGAAGGCAGAATAGAAGTCGTATACAATGCAGAAAATGCAGATGGCGACACTGTTTAGTCTCGGAAGGCAGAATGGAAATTGTATGCAATGCAGAAAATGCAGATGGAGACATTGTTTTGTCTCGAAAGGTAGAATGGTAGCCTTATGCAACACAGAAAATATAGATGGAGACAGTGTTTCGTCTCGGAAGGCAGATTGGTAGCCTTATACAATGAAAAAAACGCAGAGGGAGATAATGTTTAGTGTCGGAAGCTAGAATGGTAGCCCTATGCAATGCAGAAAAATGCAGATGGGGACAGTGTTTACTCTCGAAAGGCAGAATGGTAGCGTTATGCAATGCGGAAAATGGAGATGGAGGCAGTGTTTTGTCTCGGAAGGCAGAATGGTAGCTTTATGCAAAGCAAACGGAGATAGTGCTTAGTCTCGGACGGTAGAATGGTGGCTTATGCAATGCAGAAGATGCTGATGGAGATAGTGTTTAATCTCAAAACGCAGAATGGTAGCGTTATGCAATGCAGAAATTTTCTCCACGTGCATTTTCTGCATTGCATAAGTCTACCATTCTTCCTTCTAAGACTAAACACTGTCTGCATCTGCATTTTTTTGCATTGCATAAGGCTCCCATTATGCTTTACGAGACTAAAAACTATCTCTATATGCATTTTTTGCATTGTATATGGCTATCATTCAGCCTTTGGCGACTAAACACTATCTCCTTCTGCATTTTCTTCATTGCATAAGGCTATTATTCTGCTTTCCGAGAATAAACACTGTCTCCACCTGTAATTTCTGGATTGCATAAGGCTACCATTCTACCTTCCGAGACTAAACACTGTCTCCTTCTTTATTTTATGCGTTTTATACGGCTTCCATTCTGCCTTTCGAGACTAAACAGTGTTGGCATCTACATTTTTCTATATTTCATAAGGCTACCATTATGCCTTATTAGACTAAACAATGTCTCTATCTGAATTTTATGCATTGAATATGGCTACCATTCTTCATTCCGAGACTAAACACTACCTCCATCTGTATTTTCTTCATTGGATAAGGCTATCATTCTGCCTTCCGAAACTAAACACTGTCTCCTTCTTCATTTTCTGCATTTTATATGGCTTTCATTCTGCCTTCCGAGACTAAACACTGTCTCCATCTACATTTTTTTGCAATGTATAAGGCTACCATTATGTCTTCCGAGACTAAAAACTGTTTTTATCTGCATTTTATGCATTGTATATGGCTACCATTCTTCCTTTTGAGACTAAATACTATCTCCATCTATATTTTCTTTATTGATTAAGGCTATCATTCTACCTTCCGAGACTAAACATTGTCTTCTTCTTCGTTTTCTGCATTGTATACAGCTTCCATTCTGCCTTCCGAGACTGAACACTGTCTCCATCTGCATTTTTCTACATTGCATAAGGCTACCATTATGCCTTCCGAGACAAAAAAACACTGTCTCTATCTGAATTTTCATCATTGCATAAGGCTATCATTCTACCTTCCGAGACTAAACACTGTCTCCACCAGCATTTTTTGCATTGCATAAGGCTACCATTCTACCTTCCGAGACTAAATAATGTCTCCTTCTTCATTTTCTACGTTGTATACGGCTTCCATTCTGCCTTCCGAGACTAAACACTGTCTCCATCTGCATTTTTCTGTATTGCATAACGCTACCATTATGCCTTCCGAGACTAAACACTGTCTCTATCTGCATTTTTTGCATTGTATATAGCTACCATTCTGCCTTCAAAGACTAAAAACTCTCTCCGTCTGCATTTTATGAATTGCATAAGGCTACCATTCGACCTTCCGAGACTAAACACTGTCTCCTTCTTTATTTTCTGCATTATACATGACTTCCATTCTTCCTCCCGAGACTAAACACTATCTCCATCTATATTTTCTTCATTGCATAAGGCTATCATTCTGCCATCCGAGACTAAACACTGTCTCCACCTGCGTTTTCTGCATTGCATAAGGCTACCATTCAACCTTCCGAGACCAAACACTATCTCCTTCTTCATTTTCTGCATTGTATATGGCTTCCATTCTGCCTTCTAAGACTAAACAATGTCTTCATCTGCATTTTTCTGCATTGCATAAGGCTATCATTCTGTCTTCTGAGACTAAACACTATCTTCATCTGCATTTTTTTGCATTGCATAAGGCTACCATTATTCCTTACGTGACTGTGTTTAGTCTCGGAAGGCAGAGTGACAACCTTATACAATGAAGAAAATGCAGATGGAGACAGTGTTTAGTCTCGAAAGGCTGAATGGTAGTCTTATACAATGCAAAAAAATGCTCATAGAGACAGTGTTGAGTCTCGGAAACTAGAATGGTAGTCTTATGCAATGCAGAAAAATGCAGACGGACACAGTGTTTAGTCTCGTAAAGCAGAATAGTATCCTTATGCAATGAAGAAAATACATATGGAGATAGTGTTTAGTCTCGGAAGGTAGAATAATAGCTATATACAATGCAAAAAATGTAGATAAAGATAGTGTTTAGTCTCGAAAGGCATAATGGTAGCCTTATGCAATTCAGAAAAATGCAGATGGAGACAGTGTATAGTCTCGAAAGGCAGAATAGAAGCCGTATACATTGCAGCAATTGAAGAAGGAGACAGTGTTTGGTCTCGGATGGTAGAATGGTAGCCTTATTCAATGTAGTAAATGCTGGTGGAGACAGTGTTTTGTCTCGGAAGGAAGAATGGAAGCCTTATACAATGCAGAAAATGAAGACGCAAATAGTGTTTAGTCTCGGAGGGTAGAATGGTAGCCTTATGCAATGCAGAAAATGCAGGTAGAGACTGTTTTTAGTCTCGGAAGGTAGAATGATAGCCTTATGCAATGAAGAAAATATAGATGGAGATAGTGTTTAGTCTCGAGAGGCAGAATGGAAGTCATGTATAATGTAGAAAATGAAGAAGGAGACAGTGTTTAGTCTTGGAAGGTAGAATGGTAGCCTTATGCAATGTAGAAAATGCAGGTGGAGACAATGTTTAGTCTCGGAAGGCAGAATAGTAGCCTTATGCAATGAAGAAAATACAGATGGAGATAGTGTTTGGTCTTAGAAGGCAGAATGGCAGCAATATACAATGCAAAAAATGCAGATAAAGATAGTGTTTAGTCTCGAAAGGCATAATGGTAGCCTTATGCAATGCAGAAAAATGCAGATGGAGACAGTGTTTAGTCTAGGAAGGCAGAATGGAAGCCGTATACATTGCAGAAAAAGAAGAAGGAGACAGTGTTTAGTCTCGGATGGTAGAATGGTAGCCTTATGCAATGCAGAAAATGCAGGTGGAGACAGTGTTTAGTTTTGGAAGGCAGAATGATAGCCTTATGCAACGAAGAAAATACAGATGGAAATAGTGTTTAGTGTCGGAAGGAAGAATGGTAGCCATATACAATGCAAAAAATGCAAATAAAGACAGTGTCTAGCCTCGGAAGGAAGAATGATAGCCTTATACAATGAAGAAAATGCAGACGGAGACAGTGTTTAGCCTCGAAACGCTGAATGGTGGCCTTATACAATGCAAAAAAATGCTCATAGAGACGGTGTTGAGTCTCGGAAGGTAGAATGATTGCCTTATGCAATGTCAAAAAATGCAGATGGACACAGTGTTTAGTCTTGGAAGGTAGAATTGTAGCCTTATGTAATGCATAAAATGCAGCGGAGATAATGTTTAGTCTTAGAAGGCAGAATGGTAGCCTTATTAAATGCATAAAATGCATATGGAGACAGTGTTTAGTCTCGAAAGGTAGAATGGTAGCCTTATGAAATGCAAAAAATGCAGATGGAGACAGTGTTTAGTCTCGGAAGGTAGAATGGTAGCCTTATGCAATGCATAAAATGCAGGTGGAGACAATGTTTCGTCTTAGAAGGCAGAATGATGGCTTTATGCAATGCAGAAAATGCAGATAGAGACAGTGTTTAGTCTCGTAAGGCATAATGGTAGCCTTATGGAATGTAGAAAATGCAGATATGGACAGTGTTTAGTCTCGAAAGGTAGAATGGACGCCGTATACAATGCAGAAAATGTAGATGGAGATAGTATTTAGTCTCGGAAGGCAGAATGGTAGCCTTATGCAATGTAGAAATTGCAGACGGAGATAGTGTTTAGTCTTTGAAAACAGAATGGTAGCCCTATAAAATGCAAAAAATGTATATAGAGATAGACTTCAGTCTTCGAAGGCAGAATGGTTGCCATATACAATGCAAAAAATGCAGATAGAGACAGTGTTTATTCTCGGAAGGCATAATGGTAGCCTTATGCAATACAGAAAAATGTAGATAGAGACAGTGTTTAGTCTCAGAAGGCAAAATGGAAGCCGTATACAATGCAAAAATTGAAGAAGGAGACAATGTTTAGTCTCGGAAGGTAGAATGGTAGCCTTATGCTATGTAGAGAATGCAGGTGGAGACAGTGTTTAGTCCCGGAAGGCAGAATAGTATCCTTATGCAATGAAGAAATACAGATGGAGATAGTGTTTAGTCTCAGAAGGTAGAATGGTAGCAATATACAATGCAAAAAATGCAGATAAAGACAGTGTTTAGTCTCGAAAGGCATAATGGTAGCCTTATGCAATACAGAAAAATGTAGATGGAGACAGTGTTTAGTCTCGGAAGGCAGAATGGAAGCCGTATACACTGCAGAAAAAGAAGAAGGAGACAGTGTTAGTCTCGGATGGTAGAATAGTAGCCTTATGCAATGCAGAAAATGCAGGTGGAGACAGTGTTTAGTCTCGGAAGGCAGAATGATAGCCTTATGAAACGAATAAAATACAGATGGAAATAGTGTTTAGTGTCGGAAGGAAGAATGGTAGCCATATACAATGCAAAAAATGCAAATAAAGACAGTGTTTAGTCTCAGAAGGAAGAATGATAGCCTTATACAATGAAGAAAATGCAGATAGAGACAGTGTTTAGTCTCGAAAGGCTGAATGGTGGCCTTATACAATGCAAAAAAATGCTCATAGAGACAGTGTTGAGTCTCGGAAGGTAGAATGATAACCTTATGCAATGTAGAAAAGTGCAGATGGACACAGTGTTTAGTCTTGGAAGGTAGAATTGTAGCCTTATGTAATGCAGAAAATGAAGAAGGAGACAGTGTTTAGTCTCCAATGGTAGAATGGTAGCCTAATTCAATGCAGAAAATGCAGATGGAGACAGTGTTTAGTCTCGAAAGGTAGAATGGTAGCCTTATGCAATGCAAAAAATACAGATGGAGACAGTGTTCAGTCTCGGAAGGTAGAATGGTAGCCTTATGCAATGCATAAAATGCAGGTGGAGACAGTGTTTAGTTTTGGAAGGCAGAATGATAGCCTTATGCAACGAAGAAAATACAGATGGAAATAGTATTTAGTGTCGGAAGGAAGAATGGTAGTCATATACAATGCAAAAAATGCAAATAAAGACAGTGTTTAGTCTCGGAAGGAAGAATCATAGCCTTATACAATGAAGAAAATGCAGACGGAGACAATGTTTAGTCTCGAAAGGCTGAATGGTGGCCTTATACAATGCAAAAAAATGCTTATAGAGACGGTGTTGAGTCTCGGAAGGTAGAATGATAGCCTTATGCAATGTAGAAAAATGCAGATGGACACAGTGTTTAGTCTTGGAAGGTAGAATTGTAGCCTTATGTAATGCAGAAAATGCAGCGTAGATAATGTTTAGTCTTAGAAGGCAGAATGGTAGCCTTATTAAATGCATAAAATGCAGATGGAGACAGTGTTTAGTCTCGAAAGGTAGAATGGTAGCCTTATGAAATGCAAAAAATGCAGATGGAGACAGTGTTTAGTCTCAGAACGTAGAATGGTAGCCTTATGCAATGCATAAAATGCAGGTGGAGACAATGTTTCGTCTTAGAAGGCAGAATGATAGCTTTATGCAATGCAGAAAATGCAGATAGAGACAATGTTTAGTCTCGTAAGGCATAATGGTAGCCTTATGCAATGTAGAAAATGCAGATGTGGACAGTGTTTAGTCTCGAAAGTTAGAATGGACGCCGTATACAATGCAAAAAATGTAGATGGAGATAGTATTTAGTCTCGGAAGGCAGAATGGTAGCCTTATGCAATGTAGAAATTGCAGATGGAGATAGTGTTTAGTCTTTGAAGACAGAATGGTAGCCCTATAAAATGCAAAAAATGTATATAGAGATAGACTTCAGTCTCGGAAGGCAGAATGGTTGCCATATACAATGCAAAAAATGCAGATAGAGATAGTGTTTATTCTCGGAAGGCACAATGGTAGCCTTATGCAATACAGAAAAATGCAGATGGAGATAGTGTTTAGTCTCGGAAGGCAAAATGGAAGTCGTATACAATGCATAAATTGAAGAAGGAGACAATGTTTAGTCTCGGAAGGTAGAATGGTAGCCTTATGCAATGTAGAGAATGCAGGTGGAGACAGTGTTTAGTCCCGGAAGGCAGAATAGTATCCTTATGCAATGAAGAAATACAGATGGAGATAGTGTTTAGTCTCAGAAGGCAGAATGGTAGCAATATACAATGCAAAAAATGCAGATAAAGACAGTGTTTAGTCTTGGAAGGCATAATGGTAGCCTTATGCAATACAGAAAAATGCAGATGGAGAAAGTGTTTAGTCTCGGAAGGCAGAATGGAAGCCGTATACATTCAAGAAAAAGAAGAAGGAGACAGTGTTTAGTCTCGGATGGTAGAATGGTAGCCTTGTGCAATGTAGAAAATGCAGGTGGAGACAGTGTTTAGTCTCGAAAGGCAGAATGATAGCCTTAAGCAACGAAGAAAATACAGATGGAAATAGTGTTTCTTGTCGGAAGGAAGAATGGTAGCCATATACAATGCAAAAAATGCAATTAAAGATAGTGTTTAGTCTCGGAAGGAAGAATGATAGCCTTATACAATGAAGAAAATGCATATGGAGACAGTGTTTAGTCTCGAAAGGCTGAATGGTGGCCTTATACAATGCACAAAAATGCTCATAGAGACAGTGTTGAGTCTCGGAATCTAGAATGGTAGCGTTATGCAATGCAGAAAAATGCAGATGGACACAGTGTTTAGTCTCGAAAGGCAGAATAGTAGCCTTATGCAATGAAGAAAATACAGATGGAGATAGTGTTTAGTATCGGAAGTTAGAATGATAGCTATATATAATGCAAAAAATGCAGATAAAGACAGTGTTTAGTCTCGGAATATATAATGGTAGCCTTATGCAATGCAGAAAATATAGGTGGAGACAGTGTTTAGTCTCGGAAGGCAGAATGGAAGCCGTATACATTGCAGAAAATGAAGAAGGAGACAGTGTTTAGTCTCCAATGGTAGAATGGTAGCCTTATTCAATGCAGAAAATGAAGAAGCAGACAGTGTTTAGTCTAGGAAGGTAGAATGGTAGCCTTATGCAATGCAGAAAATACAGGAAAAGACTGTTTTTAGTCTCGTAAGGCAGAATGATAACCTTGTACAATGAAGAAAATGTAGATGGAGACAGTGTTTAGTCTTGAAAGGTTGAATGGTAGCCTTATAGAATGCAAAAAAATGCCGATAGAGACAGTGTTGAGTCTCGGAAGCTAGAATGGTAGCCTTATGCATCGCATAGAAATGCAGATGAACATACTGTTTAGTCTCGGAAGGAAGAATGGTAGACTTAGTCAATAAAGAAAATACAGATAAAGATAATGTTTAGTCTCGGAAGGCAGAATGGTAGCTATATACAATGCAAAAAATACAGATAAAGACAGTGTTTAGTCTCAAAAGGCATAATGGTTGCCTTATGGAATGCAAAAAAATGCAGATGGAGATAGTGTTTAGTCTCGGAAGGCAGAATGGAAGCCGTATACAATGCAGAAAATGAAGAAGGAGACAGTGTTTAGTCTTGAAAGGTAGAGTGGTAGCCTTATGAAATGCAAAAAATACAGATGGAGATAGTGTTTAGTCTCGGAAGGTAGAATTGTAGCCTTATATAATGCAGAAAATGCAGGCGGAGACAATGTTTAGTCTTAGAAGGCAGAATGGTAGCCTTATTAAATGCAGAAAATGCAAATGGAGATAGTGTTTAGTCTCGAAAGGTAGAATGGTAGCCTTATGCAATGTAAAAAATGCAGATGGAGACAGTGTTTAGTCTCGGAAGGTAGAAAGGTAGCCTTATGCAATGCATAAAATGCAGGTGGAGACAATGTTTCATCTTAGAAGGCAGAATGGTAGCTTTATGCAATGTAGAAAATGCAGATAGAGACAGTGTTTAGTCTCGTAAAGCATAATGGTAGCCTTATGCATTGTAGAAAATGCAGATGGAGACAGTGTTTAGTCTCGGAAGGCAGAATGGATGCCGTATGCAATGCAGAAAATACAGATGGAGATAATATTTAGTCTCGGAAGGCACAATGGTAGCCTTATGCAATGTAGAAATTGCAGATGAAGATTGTGTTTAGTCTTTGAAGACATAATGGTAGCCCTATAAAATGCAGAAAATGTAGATAGAGATAGACTTTAGTCTCGGATGGTAGAATGGTAGACTTACGCAATGCAAAAAATGTAGATGGAGACAGTGTTTAGTCTCGAAAGGCATAATGGTAGCCTTATGCAATGTAGGAAAATCCAGATGGAGACAGTGTTTAGTCTCGGAAGGCAGAATGGCAGACGTATAAAATGCACAAAATGAAGAAGGATACACTGTTTAGTCTCGGAAGGTAGAATGGTAGCCTTATGCAATGCAGAAAATGCAGGTGGAGACAGTGTTTAGTCTCGGAAGGCAGAATGGAAGCCGTATACAATGCAGAAAATGAAGAAGGAGATAATGTTTAGTCTCGGAATGTAGAATGGTAGCCTTATGCAATGCAGAAAATGCAGGTGGAGACAGTGTTTTGTCTCGGAAGGCAGAATGGTAGCCGTATGCAATGTAAAAAATGCAGATAGAGATAGTGTTTAGTCTCGGAATGCAGATTGGTAGCCTTATGCAATGCAGAAAATGCAGACAGAGACAGTGTTTAGTCTCGGAAGGCAGAATGGAAGCCGTATACAATGCAGAAAATGAAGAAGGAGACAGTGTTTAGTCTCGGAAGGTAGAATGGTAGCCTTATGCAATACAGAAAAATGTAGGTGGAGACAGTGTTTTGTATCGGAAGGCAGAATGATAGCCTTATGCAATGAAGAAAATACAGATGGAAATAGTGTTTAGTGTCGGAAGGCGGAATGGTAGCCATATACAATGCAGAAAATGCAAATAAAGACAGTGTTTAGTCTCGGAAGGCATAATGGTGGCCTTATGCAATGCAGAAAAATGCAGATGGAGAAAGTGTTTAGTTTCAGAAGGCAGAATGAAAGCTGTATACATTGTAGAAAATGAAGAAGGAGACAGTGTTTAGTCTCGGACGGTAGAATGGTAGCCTTATGCAATGCAGAAAATGCAGGTGGAGACTGTGTTTAGTCTCGGAAGGCAGAATGATAACCTTTTACAATGAAAAAAATGCAGATGTAGATAGTGTTTAGTCTCGGAAGGTAGAATGGTAGCCTTATGAAATAGAGAAAATGCAGGTGGAGACAATGTTTCGTCTTAGAAGGCAGAATGGTAGCTTTATGCAATGCAGAAAATGCAGATAGAGACAATGTTTAGTCTTGTAAGGTAGAATGGTGGGCTTATGCAATGTAGAAAATGCAAATGGAAACAATGTTTAGTCATGGAAGGCAGAATGGAAGCCGTATACAATGCAGAAAATATAGATGGAGACAATATTTAGTCTCGGAAGGCAGAATGGTAGCCTTATGCAATGTAAAAATTGCAGACGGAGATAGTGTTTAGTCTTTGAAGACAGAATGGTAGCCCTATAAAATATAGAAAATGTAGATAGAGATAGACTTTAGTCTCGGATGGCAGAATGGTAGCCTTACACAATGCAGAAAAATGTAGATAGAGACAGTGTTTAGTCTCGGAAGGTAGAATGGTAGCCTTATGCAATACAGAAAAATGTAGGTGGAGACAGTGTTTTGTATCGGAAGGCAGAATGATAGCCTTATGCAACGAAGAAAATACAGATGGAAATAGTGTTTAGTGTCGGAAGGCGGAATGGTAGCCATATACAATGCAAAACATGCAAATAAAGAAAGTGTTTAGTCTCGGAAGGCATAATGGTGGCCTTATGCAATGCAGAAAAATGCAAATGGAGACAATGTTTAGTCTCAGAAGGCAGAATGAAAGCCGTATACATTGTAGAAAATGAAGAAGGAGACAGTGTTTAGTCTCGGAAGGTAGAATGGTAGCCTTATGCAATGCAGAAAATGCAGGTGGAGATTGTGTTTAGTCTCGGAAGGCAGAATGATAACCTTTTACAATGAAGAAAATGCAGATGTAGATAGTGTTTAGTCTCAGAAGGTAGAATGGTAGCCTTATGCTATAGAGAAAATGCAGATGGAGACATTTTTTAGTCTCGAAAGGCTGAATAGTAGCCTTATACAATGCAAAAAAATGTTGATTGATAGAGAGTTGAGTCTCGGAAGCTAGAATGGTAGCCTTATGCAATGCAGAAAAATGCAGATGGACACAATGTTTAATCTCGGAAGGAGAATAGTAGTCTTATGCAATGAAGAAAATACAGATGAAGATAGTGTTTAGTCTCAAAAGGCAGAATGGTAGCTATATACAATGCAAAAAATGCAGATAAAGATAGTGTTTAGTCTCGGAGGGCATAATGGTAGCCTTATGCAATGCAGAAAAATGCAGATGGAGACAGTGTTGAGTCTCGGAAGGCAGAATGGAAGCCGTATACATTGCAAAAAATGCAGATGGAGACACTGTTTAGTCTCGAAAGGCAGAATGGTAGCCTTATGCAATGCAGAAAATGCAGATGGAGACAATGTTTAGTCTCGGAAGGTAGAATGGTAGCCTTATGCAACGCAAAAAATGCAGATGGAGATAGTGTTTAGTCTAGAAAGGTGTAATGGTAGCCTTATGCAATGCAGATAATGCAGGCGGAGACAGTGTTTAGTCTCGGAAGGTAGAACGGTAGCAATATGTAATGAAGAAAATGCAGATGGAGACAGTGTTTAGTCTCGAAAGGCTGAATGGTAGAATTATGCAATGCGAAAAATACAGATGGAGATAGTGTTTAGTCGCAGAAGGCAGAACGGTAGCCACATTCAATGCAAAAAATTCTGATAGAGACAATGTTTAGTCTCGGAAGATAGAATGGTATCATTATGCAATGCAGAAAAATGTAGATGAAGATAGTATTTAGTCTCGGAAGGCAGAATGGTAGCCTCATACAATGCAAAAATGCAGATCGAGACAGTGTTCAGTATCGTAAGGCAGAATGGTAGCCTTATGCAATGTACAAAATGCAGATGGAGACAATATTTACTCTCGGAAGGCAGAATGACACCCTTATGCAATAAAGAAAATACAGATGGAGATAGTGTTTAGTCTCGGAAGGCAGAATGGTAGCCTTATACAATGTAAAAACTGCAGATAGAGTCAGCATTTAGTCTCGGAAGACATAATAGTAGCCTTATGCAATAAAGAAAAATGCAGACTGAGACAGTGTTTAGTCTCGGAAGGCAGAATGGAAGCCGTATACAATGCAGAAAATGAAAAAGGAAACAGTGTTTAGTCTCGGAAGGTAGAATGGTAGCCTTATAAAATGTAGAAAATATAGAAGGAGATAGTGTTTAGTCTCAGAAGGCATAATGGTAGCCATATACAATGCAAAAAATGCAGATAAAGACAATTTTTAGTCTCGGAAGGCATCATGGTAGCCTTATGCGATGTAGAAAAACGTAGATGGAGATAGTGTTTAAACTCGAAGAACATAATGGAAGCCGTATACAATGCAGAAAATAAAGAAGCAGACAGTGTTTAGTCTCGGAAGGTAGAATGCTAGCCTTATGCAATGCAGAAAATGCATGTGGAGATTGTGTTTAGTCTCGGATGCCAGAATGATAACCTTATACATTGGAGAAAATGCAGATGGAGACAGTTTTTAGTCTCGAAAGGCTGAATGGTAGCCTTATACAATGCAAAAAAATGTTGATAGATATAGTGTTGAGTCTCGGAAGCTAGAATGGTAGCCTTATGCAATGCAGAACAATGCAGATGGATACAGTGTTTAGTTTCGGAAGGAAGAATGGTAGCCTTATGCAATGCAGAAAATGCAGATGGAGACAGTGTTTAGTCTCGGAAGGTAGAATGGTAGCCTTATGCAATGCCAGATAATGCAGGCGGAGACAGTGTTTAGTCTGGGAAGGTAGAACGGTAGCCTTATGCAATGCCAGATAATGCAGGCGGAGACAGTGTTTAGTCTGGGAAGGTAGAACGGTAGCCTTATGCAATGCCAGATAATGCAGGCGGAGACAGTGTTTAGTCTGGGAAGGTAGAACGGTAGCCTTATGCAATGCCAGATAATGCAGGCGGAGACAGTGTTTAGTCTGGGAAGGTAGAACGGTAGCCTTATGCAATGCCAGATAATGCAGGCGGAGACAGTGTTTAGTCTGGGAAGGTAGAACGGTAGCCTTATGCAATGCCAGATAATGCAGGCGGAGACAGTGTTTAGTCTGGGAAGGTAGAACGGTAGCCTTATGCAATGCCAGATAATGCAGGCGGAGACAGTGTTTAGTCTGGGAAGGTAGAACGGTAGCCTTATGCAATGCCAGATAATGCAGGCGGAGACAGTGTTTAGTCTGGGAAGGTAGAACGGTAGCCTTATGCAATGCCAGATAATGCAGGCGGAGACAGTGTTTAGTCTGGGAAGGTAGAACGGTAGCCTTATGCAATGCCAGATAATGCAGGCGGAGACAGTGTTTAGTCTGGGAAGGTAGAACGGTAGCCTTATGCAATGCAGAAAATGCAGATGGAGACAGTGTTTAGTCTCGGAAGGTAGAATGGTAGCCTTATGCAACGCAAAAAATGCAGATCGAGATAGCGTTTAGTCTAGAAAGGCAGAATGGTAGCCTTATGCAATGCCAGATAATGCAGGCGGAGACAGTGTTTAGTCTCGGAAGGTAGAACGGTAGCCTTATGCAATGAAGAAAATGCAAAGAGAGACAATTTTTAGTCTCGAAAGGCTGAATGGTAGCCTTATGCAATGCGAAAATATACAGATGGAGATAGTGTTTAGTCTCGGAAGGTAGAATGGTAGCCATATTCAATGCAAAAAATTCTGATAGAGACAATGTTTAGTCTCGGAAGAAAGCATGGTATCATTATGCAATGCAGAAAAATGAAGATGGAGACAATATTTAGTATCGGAAGGTAGAATGGTAGCCTTATACAATGCAAAAATGCAGATGGAGATAGTGTTTAGTCTCGTAAGGCAGAATGGTATCCTTATGCAATGTACAAAATGTAGATGGAGACAATGCTTAGTCTCGGAAGGCAGAACGGTAGCCTTATGCAATGCAGAAAATGCAGACGGAGATAGTTTTTACTCTTTGAAGGCAGAATGGTAGCCTTACGCTATGCAAAAAAATGCAGATGGAGACAGTGTTTAATCTCAAAAGGTAGAATGGTATCCTTATACAATGGAAAAAATGCCGATGGAGACAGTGTTTAGTCTCGAAATATAGATTGGTAGTTTTATGCAATGCAAAAAATGCAGATGGACACATTGTTTAGTCTCGGAAGGCATAATGGTAGCCTTATGCAATGCAGAAAATGAAGATAGAGATAGTGTTTAGTCTCGAAAGGCAGAATGGTAGTGTTACGCAATGCTAAAAATGTAGATGGAGGCAGTGTTTAGTCTCGGAAGGCAGAATGGTAGCATTATACAATGCAGATACTGCAGGTGGAGACAATGCTTAGTCTCGGATGGCGGAATGGTAGATTTATGAAATGTAGAAAATGCAGATCAAGAGAGTGTTTAGTCTCGTAAGGCAGAATGGTAGCCTTATGCAATGCAGAAAATGCAGATGGAGATAGTGTGTAGTCTCGGAAGGTAGAATGGTAGCCTTATGCAATGTAAAAAATGTTGATGGAGACAGTGCTTAGCCTCGGATGTTAGAATGGTGGCCTTATGCAATGCAGAAAATGCAGGTGGAGAAAATGTTTAGTCTCAGAAGGTAGAATGGTAGCTTCATGCAATGCAGAAAATTCAGATAGAGATAGTGTCTAGTCTCGTAAGGCAGAATTGTGGCGTTATGCAATGTAGAAAATGCAGATGGAGACAGTATTTAGTCTTGGAAGGTAGAATGGTAGCCTTATGCAATGCAGAAAATGCTGGTGGAGACAGTGTTTAGGCTCGAAAGGCAGAACGATAGCCTTATGCAATGAAGAAAATGCAGATGGAGACAGTGTTTAGTCTTGAAAGGGTGAATGGTAGGCTTATGCAACGCAAAAATGCAGATACAGACAGTGTTTAGTCTCGGAAAGTAGAAATATAGCCTTATGCAATGCAGAAAAATGCAGATGGAGACAGTGTTTAGCCTCAAAAGGCAGAATGGTAGCATTATGCAATACAAAAAAATGCAGATGGAGACAGTGATTAGTCTCGTAAGGTTGAATGGTAGGCTATGCAATGCAAAAAGTGCAGATAGAGACAGTGTTTAATCTCGTAAGGCAGAATGGTAGACTTATGCAATGATGAAAATACAGCTGGAGACAATGTTTTGTCTTAGAAGGCAGAATGGTAGATTTATGCAATGCAGTAAATGCAGATAAAGACATTGTTTAGTCTTGGTTGGCGGAATCGTAGCCATATGCAATGTAGAAAATTCAGATGGAAACAGTGTTTAGTATCGGAAGGCAGAATGGTAGCCTTATGCAATGCAAAAAAATGTAGATGGAGACTGTATTTAGTCTCGAAAGGCAGAATGGTAGCCTTATACAATGGAAAAAGCAGATTTAGGATGTGTTTAGTCTCGAAAGGTAGAATGGTAGGATTATGCAATGAAGAAAATGCAGATGGAGAAAATGTTTAGTCTCGAAAGGCTGAATGGTAGCCTTATGCAATGCGAAAAATACAGATGGAGATAATTTTTAGTCTCGGAAGGCAGAATGGTAGCCATATATAATGCAAAAAAATCGGATAGAGACAGTGTTTAGTCTCGGAAGGCAGAAGTGTAGCCTTATGCAGTGCAAAAAATGCAGATGGAGACAGTGTTTAGTCTAGGAAGGTACAATGGTAGCCTTATGCAATGCAGAAAATGAAGATAGAGATAGTGTTTAGTCTCGTAAGGCAGAATGGTAGCCTTATGCAATGTAGAAAATGCATATGGAGACAACGTTTATTTTAGGAAGGCAGAATGGTAGACTTATGCAATACAGAAAATGAAGAAGGAGATAGTGTTTAGCCTTTGAAGGCATAATGTTAGCCTTATGTAATGCAGTTAATGCAGATGGAGATAGTCTTTAGTCTCAGAAGGCAGAAAGATAGCCTTACGCAATGCAGAAAAATGCAGATGGAGATAGTGTTTAGTCTTGGAAGACAGAATGATAGCCTTATACAAGGAAAAAAATACAGATGGAGACAGTGTTTAGTCTCGAAAGGTAGAATGACAGCCTTATGCAATGCAAAAAATGCAGATGGAGACAGTGTTTAGTCTCGGAAGGGAGAATGGTAGACTTATTCAATGGAGACAATGTTTAGTCTCGGAAGACAGAGTGGTAGCCTTATACAGTGAAGAAAATGCAGATGGAGACAGTGTTTAGTTTCGGAAGACAAAATGGTAGCCTTATGCTATGTAGAAAAGTGCAGATCGCGACAGTGTTTATCGTCGGAAGGCAAGATGGTAGCCTTATGCAATGCAGATGGAGAAAGTGTTTAGTCTCGGAAGATAGAATGGTAGAGTTATGCAATGCAGAAAAGTGCAGATGGAGACAATGTTTAGTCTCGGAAGGCAGAATGGTAGCATTATGCAATGCAGAAAATACAGATGGAGACAGTGTTTAGTCTCGGAAGGTAGAATGCTAGCCTTTTGCATTGCAGACAATGCAGATGGAGAGAGTGTTTAGTCTTGGAAGGAAGAATGGAAGACTTATACAATGCAAAAAATTCAGATGGAGACAGTGTTTTGTCTCAGAAGGTAGAATGGTAGCCTTATTCAATGGAGAAAAAGCAGATGGAGACAATGTTTAGTCTCGGAAGACAGAGTGGTAGCCTTATACAATGAAGAAAATGCAGATGGAGAAAGTGTTTAGTCTCGGAAGATAGAATGGTAGAGTTATGCAATGCAGAAAAGTGCAGATGGAGACAATGTTTAGTCTCGGAAGGCAGAATGGTAGCATTATGAAATGCAGAAAATACAGATGGAGATAGTGTTTAGTCTCGGAAGGTAGAATACTAGCCTTTTGCATTGCAGACAATGCAGATGGAGAGAGTGTTTAGTCTCGGAAGGAAGAATGGAAGCCTTATACAATGCAAAAAATGCAGATGGAGACAGTGTTTTGTCTCAAAAGGTAGAATGGTAGCCTTATTCAATGGAGAAAAAGCAGATGGAGACAATGTTTAGTCTCGGAAGACAGAGTGGTAGCCTTATATAATGAAGAAAATACAGATGGAGAAAGTGTTTAGTCTCGGAAGATAGAATGGTAGAGTTATGCAATGCAGAAAAGTGCAAATGGAGACATTGTTTATCGTCGGAAAGCAGAATGGCAGCATTATGAAACGCAGAAAATATAGATGGAGACAGTGTTTAGTCTCGGAAGGTAGAATACTAGCCTTTTGCATTGCAGACAATGCAGATGGAGAGAGTGTTTAGTCTCGGAAGGAAGAATGGAAGCCTTATACAATGCAAAAAATGCAGATGGAGACAGTGTTTTGTCTCAGAAGGTAGAATGGTAGCCTTATTCAATGGAGAAAAAGCAGATGGAGACAATGTTTAGTTTCGGAAGACAGAGTGGTAGCCTTATACAATGAAGATAATACAGATGGAGAAAGTGTTTAGTCTCGGAAGATAGAATGGTAGAGTTATGCAATGCAGAAAAGTGAAGATGGAGACATTGTTTATCGTCGGAAAGCAGAATGGCAGCATTATGAAATGCAGAAAATACAGATGGAGACAGTGTTTAGTCTCGGAAGGTAGAATACTAGCCTTTTGCATTGCAGACAATGCAGATGGAGAGATTGTTTAGTCTCGGAAGGAAGAATGGAAGCCTTATACAATGCAAAAAATGCAGATGGAGACAGTGTTTTGTCTTAGAAGGTAGAATGGTAGCCTTATTCAATGGAGAAAAAGCAGATGGAGACAATGTTTAGTCTCGGAAGACAGAGTGGTAGCCTTATACAATGAAGAAAATACAGATGGAGAAAGTGTTTAGTCTCGGAAGATAGAATGGTAGAGTTATGTAATGCCGAAAAATACAGATGGAGAAAGTGTTTAGTCTCGGAAGGCAGAATGGAAGCTTAATGCAATGCAGAAAATGCAGATGGAGATAGTGTTTAGTATCGAAAGGCAGAATGGTAGCCTTAAGCTATGCAGAAAGTGTAGATGGAGACAGTGTTTAGTCTCGGAAGGCAAAGTGGTATCCTTATGGAATGCAGACAATATAGATGGAGAGAGTGTTTAGATTCGGAAGGTAGAATGGAAACCTTATGCAATGCAAAAAAATATGGATGGAGACAATTTTTAGTCTCAAAAGGCAGAATTTTAGCGTTATGCAATGCAGATGGAGGTAGTGTTTAGCCTCGGAAGGCAGAATGGCAGTTTTATGCAATGCAGATGGAGCCAGTGTTTAGTCTCGGAAGGTAGAATGGTAGCCTTAAGCAATGTAGAAAATACAGGTGGAGACAATGTTTAGACTCGGAAGGCAGAATGGTAGCTTTACACAATGCTGAAAATGCAGATAGAGACAGTGTTTCGTCTCGTAAGGCAGAATGGTAGCCTTATGCAATTTAGAAAATCCTGATGGAGACAGTGTTTAGTCTCGGAAGGTAGAATGGTAGTCTTATGAAATGAAAAAAATGCAGATGGAGACAGTGTTTTGTAAGGCCCCGAGAGAATGAGTGCTCAAATCCTAGCAACTCGTAGAGTCAGTCCACCTATGGTCGGACCCTTTTTACAGATTTTGCACTTAATAATCTAGAGTTAGAGTTCTCCAGAAAAGTATTGTTTTTGCGGTTCAGAATGCGGTCGTAGATCAGGAATGCGGACCGCATTTCTGCCGCAGAGTTGAGCAGGTGAGCAGCCAAATTGGATGTTGAAATTGCAGTCCATTATGCGACCGCATAATCAGTATGCGGACCGCATTCCTGCCGCAGAGTTAATCAGAGAGTCAGTCTTAATTGATGTTAGAAGTGCGGTCCATTATGCGATCGCATAGTCAATATGCGGACCGCATAGTTGTCCCAAAATTCCCTTAAAGATTTTTGGAGGTCAGTTCTGTGGTGAATTATGCGACCACAGAACAGGAATGTGGACCGCATTCCCATCGCATACCCAGGTAGACATGTTCAGTGATTGGGACTCATTTGCGGTCCAATCTGCGGACCGCATATCAATTCTGTGATCGCAGACCCGGCTCGGTCTTCTATTTTCTAAAATTTTAAACTCGACCCTCTCTCTAATTAAACACCCCAACCCCTCATTTTAACATATCTTCTGAACAAAATAATAGAGAGGGGGGAGAGGTTCTTGAGAGAGAAAGAGGTCTTCATCAAATTGATTATTCAAAAAAAAACAAGTCGTGCCGGGGAAAATCCTAATTGATTGCCTTCGTTCCCACTCTTACAGGTAAAATCCCTAACCCCTTTTCCTTGATTTCCAAATTTTAAGCTAAGGGGCGGAGTCTCATGCATTGATTCTTGAAATAATGGGTGGAAACTCACATGCATGTCTTTCAAAACCTAAAGTTTAGTAAGGGGATTTGGGTAGAAGTAAGGGGTTGTGCTCGATAACCTAAATAAGCTCGGATAGTAATTGTGAACTTCAAATTCTAAGGCGCGTGTGTTAATTTGTGAACTAGATTGATGTGGCTAAATTGCTTGGTGACTGAGAATAGGAGTTTAAAAAGGGAATTCGACTCCAGGTATGCATGGCTAATTTTTTATCCTTCTGAAATCGCCTTGTTTGGTGTACGTATGCTCGGTAGGTGATGTGAACGTGAATTACTTGTAAATTTCTTGTGGTTGGTATGCTGTGATTGTGTTAAGTGGCCGTAGTTGAGAAATAATGTCTAAAGGAAATAGTAACTAATGCAATTGGAAATAACTGTGGTAACAATGTTTATGGGTTGTCAAATATGATGTAAATAATACTGGCGGTTATGGGAAAACTAGCTATCTTGTTGTTGTTACTTCTTGAGAATCATTGTTGTTGATCTTGTGAATTGTTATTGTGGTTGTGTTGTTTGTGGATTGGAACTATTCGGTGGGATCAGGTTGCACGCCGCAACACGAAGTTATAACGTGCGGGTTGTGGTGATAAGGGTGGCAGAGGTAATAAGGGTGGACGAGGTGACAAGGGTGGAACAGTGATCGAAATCACTCTTGAAATAAATATTTGGGCAATTTGTGAAATCATTGGTGTGGACATTGCAGAAGGTGGGAAACCCGGAGGGTTGAAACTTGTTTGGCTTGATTGAACTTTTCGTGTGTGAATTGGTTGTTGCTTCTATTGTTGTTTTCTACTTGAGTACGACTTGAGTTTACTTGGGACAAAGTTTGTCCATACATACCAGTACAATTCAAATGTACTGACGTCCCTTTTGCCGGGGGCGCTACATTCGTGTTATGATTGTAGGTGGATCTATAGCAGGTACTCCAGTCCACCGATCGTAGCTCCTCCTCACTTCCGATCAGCAGAATTGGAGAGCCCCTTTCCTTCTGGGGCCCTGCGTGGCTCATGCCGCTTCTGCTCCTCTCTTTTGAAATCTTGTTTTGGTATTTGTAAAAGGTATAGCCCGAGCCTTGTTACCGGCAAATATTGTATTAACTTCTTTCATCTGTAGAGGCTCCATAGACAGGAAACGTGGGTCATGAACTTATGTAATATGTATTTTGTATATTGGGGCAATGTAAAATGTAAACCACGCTAGTAACCATGTACCTTGTTTATGTTTTGAAATAAATTGGTGTTCTAAATTAATCGTATGGTCATTTCACTTGGTTAATAAGTAATGGAAGATGTGGGTTAATACGTGGGATATGAACGGCACCTAGGTCCCCTTTACTGGGAATACCCGGTCGAGTGCCGGTCACGTCCCTCGGAATTTGGGGCGTGACAAACTTGGTATCAGAGCCTTAGGTTTTAAAATAGTCCTACGATGTCTCCGAGCCGTGCCTAGTAGAGCCCTTGTTATCGGTGTATTGTCGACCACATCTATAAGTAGGGGGATACATGGGCATTTAGCAAACTATTCTCTTATTTGCTATCCCATTTCGTGCGGTAAGGTGAAAGGTGGAAGTATTTGCGTCTAACTCGTGCTTTGTTTCGAAATTTTAAGAAAATGGCCCCTAAGAAGAAAGGTAGACTCGGCCTTGAGGCCAACGTCACCCCAAGTGTGGTCGTGAATCATGTACCTGATGTCGTGGGTGAGGGTGACTCCCCGGCCTTGAATCTTCCTAGCCGACCTATTCCAGATCCAAGCATTCCTATTCCAACCGAGGCAGAGGGTATCACTGTCACGCCCCAAAATCCGAGGAGACCCGACCGAGTAAGTCTGTTAGGTCTCATTCTACCCAAACTAACTCATGAATAAATAGGAGATGGACTCTATTAACCAAATTCTATAAACATAAAAATAGCAATTTCCATTTCATTTTCATTAGCAACTTCATTTGCCTTAATAAAGGTGTTACAAGCATTATACATCATTGCCAAACATCAATATTTCTCTTTTAAATTCCCATGCCCGACACTACCCGCAGCCTGTCTACGGAGCCTCTAAATACAATTGAAGAATAATATGGAAATGCCGGCAACAAGGCTCCGGCTATACCTTATACAACATCAAAACAAGATCCCAAAAATAGAAAGTGGCGTGAGCCACATAGGGCCCTGAATGGGAAGGGGCTCGCCGAATCAGCTGACGGGAAGTGATGAGGAGCTACGGTCGGTGGACTGGAGTACCTGCTATGGGTCCACCTACAATCATAACACGATTGTAGCGCCCCCGGCAAAAGGGACGTCAGTACATTTGAATTGTACTGGTATGTATGAACAAACTTTGTCCCAAGTAAACTCAAGCCATACACAAGTAGATAACAGTAATATAAACAACAATCAAATGCACAAGCAAAGGAACAATCAAGCCAAACAAGTTTTCAACACCTAACTTTGTTTCAAATAACCTCAAACCATACACAAGTAGAAAACAACAATAGAAGCAACAACCAACCACACATAGAAGGTACAATCAAGCCAAACAAAGGGACAATCAGTGCCCCACAGGTTACAAACTCTCTTGTTGTCTCCTTTCACAATTCCTCATCATTGATTTCACAATTGGTACACATATTGATTTCAATGGCGATTTCGATCGCTTTCCAACCTTATTACCTCGGCCACCCTTATTACCTCGGCCACCCTTATCACCCCAACCCATAATTTATCATTTTGTGTTGCGGCGCGCAACCCGATCCCACCGGACAATTTCATTTCACAACAATCACATCCACAACCATGAACAATTCACAAAGATCACAACAACGACAATGAACGTTTCACATAGATCACAACAACATTTCTTAAGGAGTAGCAACAATGATTTACAAGTAATCCCATAACCATCAATACTATTTCCGTCAGGTTTCACAATTCACAAGTGTTTCATAATACAACAATACTTGCCCCCGATAAGCCATAGGTGTTAATATCACAATTATTCTAGTTGCATCGCTTACAATTTCCTTACGTCACTTATTTTCTCATCCAATACCACATATCATAATCACAACCAAGCCAATTACACAAATTTCACAATTTACCCACGTAGATGTCACGTACCAAACATTTGAACATCAACAAGGCGATTTTACAAGGTCAAGGTTAGCCATACATACCTCAATAGAGCTTTCCTTAAATTCTTACAAAATTCTGGGGCTCTTAGAAACCTCAATCTACTTTGGAAATATAATAATCTGAACCAAAATTAGGAAGATGATCATAATTCTAGCTCATTTGATCATTCTATCAAACACTACATGTGTGTTAAATCTTTATGGCCCTTTTATACAGGATTTCATCAATCCACAACCCATACTTTACCATTTTTAGCTCAACAATGTTCCTACACCTTTTAACAATACATGCAAGCAAGATAACAACTCCAATACCCACAAACTTTCTTGATAAATACCCATTTTTAGCTAAAATTCGAAATTAAGGGATAGGCTGTAGAACCTTACCTCAAGGATGAAGACCTAATGTGGTTTTACTTGTTAATCCTTCAAGATTTGAGCAAGTGTTGAAGAAGGATGAGGAGGGGAATTTTCTCACCCTAGAATCTGATTTCATTTGCTAAAAAAATGGACCCTTGCGTTTATTTGGCAAAATGAGGTCGTTTTACACTTAAAAGTCCGATTTTTTTTACACCCGCACCGCGTGGGACGTCGCGGGGCACGGGGCAGCTGTGTAAAGTGGGTCTGGAAGTGAAATTTTGGACCACACTGGAATTTATACTGGCACGGCGCGCCGGGCGCCGCGTGGGGCGCCGCGGTAGTACAATTTTCTGCGCTGCTTTGGTAATTTGGTCATAACTTTGTGTAGGAATGTCCGAATGACGAACGGTTTGAAGCGTTGGAAACTAGACTCAAGGACCTTTCATATAATATACTATTCAACACATAAAACCTTATACATATTTATATATGCTCGTTCAAAGTGGGGGCTTGTGCGAACTCATTTGAAATCTTAGCCTATAATAAACTTTTCCAATTTTCCTTATACTTACGCCTTTCCTTGGACACCAAATTACTTAACATAAGAATAATACACATATCTACCGAATACAATTGATGAACACCATGTTAATAGCATATAAACATATTATAATAAGCCTACGTGACACTACAAAATCCTAAATTACTTAGCAAAATTTTCCGGGGCCTTACATTCTCCCCCCCTTAGGATCATTCGTCCTTGAATGAGGAGTAGATTCCGACTTAAACGCTTAATATAATAAATCTCTTTTGTAACCTACATCAAGACCTTAAATTTTGACTAACTCCTAAATTTTTCAAAAATTTCGGCAGAGTTTTCTTTGTAACTAGGCCTATCCACCTGCCATAGAATCACCAAAATCGTCTTAACAACACACCCACAGCTAGACAGAGCACCGCAATGTATATATCAACAATACTAATCTCAATATTACAAGCACTACATTGTCCTAAGGATACTAGAACATGGACTGCACAGTTTTTTTATCAAAACACCTATATAGTACCTTTCAAGTCAAAACTAATTGATATTTAATCAAGCAAAAATATTTTCCTTACACAACAATTTCAGCCTTTCGGACGACCTTCTCAACTTAGGAGCTCTATCATGACACATTATCGAAAATAATATCAACTTTCAAACATACATAACAAGGATGAAAAATAGACACCTGGCATGAGTTAACTATTCATTGACTTTACCTTTAATAACTTCCACTGTACAATTCACATTACACAGGATATTGCAATTCATGGTAACAACAACAACCCACAATTCCATAACATGGCATCATACCATCAAGAATTTCATTTCATAGTAACCAAACAGTCATGTGTTCATAATAGTCCTTACCAACCATTAATGTAATCGCAAAGGTGTTCATCAACAAGAATATAATTTCATCTCAATCAACAATCCATATGAAGTCAAGTCACGATGATTCTTTCCAGTAGTGCATCATATAAGATATTACCATGATCATATAGTTCAATCAAATCAATTCATA
>MU670053.1:0-41172 GCA_026770625.1 Nicotiana glauca | reverse complement strand
GAATATTCAAGTACGCGACCCAGCCGCCTCCTGGAGTGTAGGGAAAATCCAGTTATCAAGAATGAGAATATCCTGGCACCTTGAATGTGATATTGATTTCAAAACACATGAAGTTGAATCATACTCTTAATGTTAACTGACACAAGGAATCTACGCCATAAGGCCATTAGGATGAAAATAAGTTGAGAACTTATGAAATTATCACACTTCCAACAGCTTACCCCTTCCTGATAATTGATACTATATGAGAGAAGTAAAGATACAATAACTTGTCCTCTAATCAATATGCTCATGATATATGTAAAAATCTTACGGCATCTAATCTCAACCTTTCACAATTGAAACTCAATAGCTAGGAAATCTTGATATTGGGATAAAATCATGAATTGGTTAGATGGTTCTAATAGTTAACACGACGCTCCGGAGGTAAGGAATATAACACTACTATGCAGCCAAAAAGATGAATTGCCAAGGGTAGTATAACTCCCTACACATGACAATGACATAGTCAATGATTTCAGAAGTTGAGGGTGTAAAGAAAACCAAACTCAATGAGATAGTGCACAATAACCACTGCAGGTTCGCAGATGTTCATGATGGGATCTCCATAGGTTTTGACTAAAAAAAAAAGAGGTGTCATAGTGACACATGGAAGGGCACGTTCTCTCATGGCTATCGTACAAGTGTTGGGTACTAGCACAACGACTTCACTAAATAAGGAATACAATTAACATATTGTGGAGACATAAAGAGAAAATAATCATTCGTTATAAGTTGGACATGCTTATGCTATACTATCTTCCAAACTGCAATACAATTCTACATCACGGGCAATCACAATACTAGAAACCAAGTGAGCTACTTAGTACGGGATATCTCAAGTGGACACAAAAATTATGGCGACACAAGATCTTCCTATGATGGGGATATGAGGATCTCACTTTTTTTTTTCCAGAAAAATTTTATGCACACAATGACCATTTCAATTGATATGTACGAGTAGGATAAGGGTTGACGCATTCTCTCATGTTACTTGATAGTAAGAAGGCTTTCATGATAATACTTGCAAGAGAGTGGATTGGTTGATCAAGCCATATAAGCCATACACAACTGAGTAAAAGAGTAACTCGAGAAGGATCACAAATCTTGGATACTTTGCGTGGAACTTGACACCACATGTACAAACTTTATGATGGTGCATGTATAGACACAAGTGAGCAGATGTTGTCCATTTAAATAAAAATTTTCTGTAAGAATTTCATCGGGAATAGAACCTTGATGAAAATTTAGGAAAAACAAATGGGAAGTATCAATAGTGTTATAACTCAATTCAGGAACATACTTATAGAGCTCAACTCCATAGGAGGTTGTAAACAATAGAACTATTATCGGGAGACTCTGTAAATAATATGTCCCATTTAAAGAGCACGTGCATGAACTGTTTTGTAATTTGGATTATTCTTAGGAACATATCTATGCAAGCACAATGAAATCATAAGGGTTTAACAAAAGCTTTAAACAATCATCACATTACCAAATAAAAAAAAAAGGATCACATAGCTTTCCCATAATTTCCATACCTCTAGACTGCATTTCATAGCACTTCCATAGGGTTCACATATCAAATTATTCATCTATGTGCTTCATACAATAATAAGAAAATCACAAGTACAAATCAAACACTTTAAATGTTCACCACATTATCAAATAAAAGAATCATGCCATTTTCACGTATATTAGTCCATCGGCTATTGGGGCCACAATTATCACATCAGACTTGGCACTAGGCCACATTTCATAACACAATCTCTTATTTCCCGCATTTCACATTATTTCTGCATATTTCACATAACTATCATAAACTGTTTCATATTCCCTCGTGTCATAAGCATCACCAGGTGCAATTACAATTCGAGTTCTCGACCCATTATCTATACTCTATTTCTCAAAAAACATTTGACTTATTTCAGTATCTCTATACACAGAGGATTTCACACAGTTTTATTTAATATATGCTGCTCCAATTTCAATTTAAGGCCTTCGCATTTCAATAAATGATTGATATTCCTTGCACCCATTTTAAGTTGTCAATAATAGCACATTGATCATATTGGAATGCATCTTTCACAAACATCGGGTCACAACACCAATTCATGTAAAGTATCAATCACAGCTAGAATCCAACATTTAGTCTTACCACATTAACACAGTCACTTACTTCACTTCCAAACATCTTTATATGTTACCAACAACTAGACGCAATTAGTCAAATACCTTTGGTACACATAAGAACATTTTGGAGGAATAAACCATACCAAGCTTTCTCACAAAATTTGGCATCAAAATATCAATTTAAACTTGACTTAAAGTCTAGGCATTTTATCACATAGTTCACATTCTATACATATCCTCATTTACCAAAAATAATATATTAAACACATGAAGAAGTACCCCCCACATATATTTTCAAAACAATAATTCGCTTAACATAACAAAACGAGTACTGCATCAATTATATTTTGAACTTATAACATTTACGCGGGCACCATGAAAGCTCAATTTCTAAAAGACATGGTTTTAGCCATATAGACTGATGATATACTACATGATCTAGTGGTGCAGTGACATTAGTAGGAACAAGGATACTCCCCTTAACACAAGTTCTACCAATCCCTCCATGGCTCAACACATTATTCTAGCAAGTCCTTGGGTTTTCCACTCGGACTCAATGGTGGGATCAATCCCTCCTCACATGCTTCAAATTTGCGGAGTATGGTATCAAAATTACCAATCTTGAGAATAAGACTTAGAGAGGAAATCAACTCCCTATATTGAGCTATATTGCATGATTTGGAGTATCAAAGAAGGGTGAAATTCCAAAATGTCCAAATAGCCTCCAACTTATAGATGTGGTCGACAACACACCGATAAAAAGGACTCTACTAGACACGACTTAAGACATCCTAGGACACTTTAAAACCTTAAGCTCTGATACCAAGTTTGTCACGCCCCAAAATCCGAGGAGCGCGACCGGCGCTCAACCGAGTAAACCCGACCGAGCTAGCCTGTTAGGTCTCATTCTACCCAAACTAACTCATGAATAAATAGGAGATGGACTCTATTAACCAAATTCTATATTTCTCTTTAAGTATACATCATTGCCAAACATCAATATTTCTCTTTTAAATTCCCATGCCCGACACTACCCACAGCCTGTCTACAGAGCCTCTAAATACAATTGAAGAATAATATGGAAATGCCGGCAGCAAGGCTCCGGCTATACCTTATACAACATCAAAACAAGATCCCAAAAATAGAAAGTGGCGTGAGCCACATAGGGCCCTGAATGGGAAGGGGCTCGCCGAATCAGCTGACGGGAAGTGATGAGGAGCTACGGTCGGTGGACTGGAGTACCTGCTATGGGTCCACCTACAATCATAACACGATTGTAGCGCCCCCGGCAAAAGGGACGTCAGTACATTTGAATTGTACTGGTATGTATGAACAAACTTTGTCCCAAGTAAACTCAAGCCATACACAAGTAGATAACAGTAATATAAACAACAATCAAATGCACAAGCAAAGGAACAATCAAGCCAAACAAGTTTTCAACACCTAACTTTGTTTCAAATAACCTCAAACCATACACAAGTAGAAAACAACAATAGAAGCAACAACCAACCACACATAGAAGGTACAATCAAGCCAAACAAAGGGACAATCAGTGCCCCACAGGTTACAAACTCTCTTGTTGTCTCCTTTCACAATTCCTCATCATTGATTTCACAATTGGTACACATATTGATTTCAATGGCGATTTCGATCGCTTTCCAACCTTATTACCTCGGCCACCCTTATTACCTCGGCCACCCTTATCACCCCAACCCATAATTTATCATTTTGTGTTGCGGCGCGCAACCCGATCCCACCGGACAATTTCATTTCACAACAATCACATCCACAACCATGAACAATTCACAAAGATCACAACAACGACAATGAACGTTTCACATAGATCACAACAACATTTCTTAAGGAGTAGCAACAATGATTTACAAGTAATCCCATAACCATCAATACTATTTCCGTCAGGTTTCACAATTCACAAGTGTTTCATAATACAACAATACTTGCCCCCGATAAGCCATAGGTGTTAATATCACAATTATTCTAGTTGCATCGCTTACAATTTCCTTACGTCACTTATTTTCTCATCCAATACCACATATCATAATCACAACCAAGCCAATTACACAAATTTCACAATTTACCCACGTAGATGTCACGTACCAAACATTTGAACATCAACAAGGCGATTTTACAAGGTCAAGGTTAGCCATACATACCTCAATAGAGCTTTCCTTAAATTCTTACAAAATTCTGGGGCTCTTAGAAACCTCAATCTACTTTGGAAATATAATAATCTGAACCAAAATTAGGAAGATGATCATAATTCTAGCTCATTTGATCATTCTATCAAACACTACATGTGCGTTAAATCTTTATGGCCCTTTTATACAGGATTTCATCAACCCACAACCCATACTTTACCATTTTTAGCTCAAAAATGTTCCTACACCTTTTAACAATACATGCAAGCAAGATAACAACTCCAATACCCACAAACTTTCTTGATAAATACCCATTTTTAGCTAAAATTCGAAATTAAGGGATAGGCTGTAGAACCTTACCTCAAGGATGAAGACCTAACGTGGTTTTACTTGTTAATCCTTCAAGATTTGAGCAAGTGTTGAAGAAGGATGAGGAGGGGAATTTTCTCACCCTAGAATCTGATTTCATTTGCTAAAAAAATGGACCCTTGCGTTTATTTGGCGAATGGAGGTCGTTTTACACTTAAAAGTCCGATTTTTTTACACCCGCGCCGCGTGGGACGTCGCGAGGCACGCGGTAGCTGTGTAAAGTGGGTCTGGAAATGAAATTTCGGACCACACTGGAATTTACACTGGCGCGACGCGCCGGGCGCCGCGTGGGGCGCCGCGGTAGTACAATTTTTTGCGCTGCTTTGGTAATTTGGTCATAACTTTGTGTAGGAATGTCCGAATGATGAACGGTTTGAAGAGTTGGAAACTAGACTCAAGGACCTTTCATATAATATACTATTCACCACATAAAACCTTATACATATTTATATATGCTCGTTCTAACTGGGGACTTGTGCGAACTCATTTGAAATCTTAGCCTATAATGGACTTTTCCAATTTTCCTTATACTTACGCCTTTCCTTGGACCCCAAATTAGTTAACATAAGACTAATACACATATCTACCAAATACAATTTATGACCACCATGTTAATAGCATATAAACATATTATAATAAGCCTACGTGACACTACAAAATCCTAAATTACTTAGCAAAATTTTTCGGGGCCTTACAATCACCATACCTCCTGCCGATGTTCCTAATCATGATGTTGTTCCAGCTTCCAATCCCAAGGCTTCTGATGGGGACCTTGGAGAAGCCATTCGTATGTTGACCTAGTTAGTGACCGCTTAGGCCCAAAGATCTCGTGATGCCCCTGTGTCCTCCAGCGGACAGGGAGGTTCTGCCAGCTTCAGAGTTCACCAGTTTCTGCGATTGGCCCCTCCAAAGTTCTCAGGCACATACCCAGAGGCCGATCCGTAGGATTTCCTTGATGAGATATACAAGACCCTTCGTGTGATGAAGGCCACAGAGACAGAGGGAGTTGAGTTGGATTCCTACAGTTTGAGAGGAGCAGCACGCTCATGGTTCAAGATGTGGGAGGATTCCCGCGAGGAGGGAAGACCTCCGGCTAGATGGGATGAGTTTGTGGATTCCTTTATGGACTATTTTTTGCCTGCCGAGACAATGGCAGCCTGCGCCACCGAGTTCGAGGTTCTCAAGTAGGGCAGCATGAGTGTTTGGGAGTACCATACGGAGTTCGTGAGATTGTCCAAATATGCTCCTCAGTTAGTGTCGACCATGGATGCTCGAGTTCGGCATTTTGTGCAGGGTCTTAGTCCTTTGGTGGTGAATGAGGCTGCTACAACGGCCTTACACTCGGATATTAATTATGGCAAGATTTTAGGATTTTCTCAGGCCACAGAGGCTAGGATGTTGAAGATACGGGCAGATAGGGAGAGTAGCAGCAGGGCTCGGTCAATGGGTCACTCAGGGAGGTCAGCTCCGGGGAAAGGTTCATCAGGGCCATCCCGGTCATATGCGCAATCCTCAGCGAGTGCAGCACCACCATCTGTGCACAGTTATCAGCAGAGCAGTCACTCGAGACTAGGTTCAGATAGCAGGAGATTCTGTCAGTCTGGTCATCCAGGAATGAGGTCTCAGCAGCAGGGGGGAGTTGCATGCCCCAAGTGTTGGAGGTTCCATACAGAGACGTGCTATTTGGATATCACGCTGTACTATAGGTGCGGGATGAGAGGTCATATCCGGCGGGACTGCCGTGCACCCAGTCAGGGCTTGGGCAGGGGATCAGCCTAGTCATCCGGTTCTTTAGTTTCTACATCATCCGCATGTCCTCCAGTCCCAACAGGGCGTGGTGCAGATAGGGGTGGAGCTCGGGGTAGAGACAGACCTAGCCGATTTTATGCCTTGAGTGGTCGCTAGAGCGCTGAAGCTACTCCAGATGTTGTTACAGGTATCTTATCTGTTCAGGCCATTGATTGTTATGCACTTATTGAGCTGTGGTCTTCTTTGTCCTATGTCACCCCATTCGTTGCTTCGAGTTTTGGGATAGAACCCGAACAGCTTCACAAGCCGTTCTCTGTGTCGACTCCGACTGGTGATTCTATTTCAGCCACGTGAGTTTATAGGAATTGCGTTGTCACGGTGTGTGGTCGTGATACCACGGCTGACCTTATTGAACTCGGAATGGTAGATTTTGATGTGATTATGGGAATGGACTAGCTCTATTCATGCTTTGCTAAACTTGACTGTCGGACGAGAGTCATGAGACTCGAGTTCCCTAACGAGCCGGTTATTGAGTGGAAAGGAAATGGTGTGGTGCCAATGGGTAGGTTTATTTCTTACCTTAAGGCTTCAAAGATGATTAAGAAGGGGTGTATATATCACTTGGTCCGGGTAGGGGACATCAGTTCAGAAGTACCTACCCCCGAATCCATGCCAGTTGTGAATGAGTTTCTTGAGGTAGTTCCAGATGAGCTCCCAAGGATTCTGCCAGAAAAAGGGATTGATTTTGGGATTGATGTATTGCCAGATACCCAACCAATATCTATTCTACCATGCAGAATGGCGCCAGCAGAATTAAGAGAATTAAAGGAGCAGCTGAAGAATTTATTAGAGGAGGGGTTCATACGACCGAGCGTGTCATCGTGGGGTGCTCCAGTTCTTTTTGTCAGAAAGAAGGATGGGTCCCTTCGGATGTGCATTGATTATCGGCAACTTAACAAAGTCACCATCAAGAATAAATACCCTTTGCCTCGGATAGATGATATGTTCGACCAATTGCAAGGTGCAAAGTTCTTCTCCAAAATTGATTTGCGATCCGTGTATCACCAATTGAAGATCATAGAGCAAGATATTCCTAAGACCGCTTTCAGAACCCACTATGGTCACTTTGAATTTTTTGTCATGTCTTTTGGGCTAACCAATGCCCCGACAGCTTTCATGGATCATATGAATCGGGTCTTCAAGCCATTTTTAGACTCCTTTGTGATCATTTTCATTGACAACATCCTTGTTTACTCGCGAAGCAGGGAGGATCATGCCAATCACCTCAGGGCAGTTTTGCAGACTCTTCATCAGCACCGGTTGTAAATTCTCAAAATGTGAATTTTGGTTGGAGTCCATCTCCTTTTTAGGTCATGTAGTTTCCAGTGAGGGGATTCAATTAGTTCCCCAAAAGATTTTTGCAGTGAAGGATTGGCCCAGACCCACGACCTCGACGGAGATCTGTAACTTCTTGGGTTTGGCAGGGTATTATCAGAGGTTTGTAGAGCGGTTCTCCACCCTCGCCTCCCCATTGACTAGGTTGACGTATAAGACGGTCAAGTTCCAATGGTCCGATGCGTGTGAGGAATGTTTTCAGGAATTGAAGTCGAGGTTGACCTCGGCACCGATATGGGCATTGCCGGAAAGCACGGAAGGATTTGTGGTCTACTGTGATGCCTCCACGGTCGTTTTAGGGTGTGTGTTGATGTAGCATGGAAAAGTTATAGCGTATGCTTTAAGGCAACTCAAGAATCACGAGAAGAATTACCCGACACATGACTTGGAGCTTGCAGCAGTTGTATTTGCCTTGAAAATATGGCGGCATTATCGTTATGGGGTCCATGTGGATGTGTTCTCAGACCACAAGAGTATCTAATATTTTTTCAAACAGAAGGAGTTAAACTTAAGGCAGCGGCGGTGGTTGGAGTTGCTTAAAGACTATGATATGAACATCTTGTACCATACAGGAAAGGCAAATGTGGTGGCCGACGCCCTTAGTCGGAAATCCATGGGTAGTTTGGCTCACTTGGGAGCGGATCAGAGGCTCCTAGCTCGGGAGGTTTATCAACTGGCCAGTCTTGGGGTTTGTATTTCAACCCTAGATGAGGATGAAATTATGGTGCACAACATAGCAGAATCGTCGCTTGTAGCGAAAGTCAAGGAAAAGCAGTTCATTGATCCAACGTTGGCACAACTGAAGGACGCAGTTCTAAGTAACAAGATCTCAGCATTTTAACTCGGCAACAATGATGGTGTGTTGCGATGCCAAGGTAGGCTGTGTGTCCCAGATGTGGATAATCTTTGAGAGAGGGTAATGGTAGAGGCTCATCATTCTAGGTATTCGGTGAACCCAGGTTCTACAAAAATGTATCATGATCTCAAGGAAATTTATTGGTGGAGCGGGATGAAGAGGGGCGTGGTGGACTTTGTATCGAAGTGTCCGAATTGTCAGCAAGTAAAAGCCGAGCATCAACGGCCCGGTGGGGTAAACCAGCTTATGGAAATACCAACGTGGAAATGGGAGATGATCAATATGGATTTCGTGGCAGGACTACTTCGCACTCAGTGCAAGTTCGACTCAATTTGGGTGATAGTGGATCAACTCATCAAATCAGCTCACTTCTTGCCAGTCAAGTCCATGGATACTGCAGACTAATATGCCTGATTGTATATCAAGGAAATAGTGAGGCTTCATGGTACTCCACTTTTTATTATTTCAGATCGAGGGGCTCAGTTCATAGCTAAGTTTTGGAAGAAATTTCAACAAGGTTTGGGCACTCAGGTAAATCTCAGCACGACTTTTCATCCGCAGACCGACGGTCAAGCAGAGCGGAATATTCAGACGCTTGAAGATATGTTGTGGGCTTGTGTCTTGGATTTCAAAGGTAATTGGGATGATCACTTGCCCCTTATAGAATTTGCTTACAATAATAGATTTCATTCTAGAATTAAGATGCCCCTATTTGAAGCATTGTACGGGAGGAGATGTAGGTCTCCGATCGGATGGTTCGAAGTAGGTGAAGCAGAATTGATAGGGCCAGATCTCGTGCGTCAGACTATGGAAAAAATTAAAGTCATTGAAGAAAGGATGAAGACTTCTCAGAGTCGCCATAAATCCTATGCTGACGTACGTAGAAGAGAATTGAAGTTCCAAGTAAATGATTGGGTGTTCTAGAAGGTGTCTCCGATGAAGGGAGTCATGCGATTTGGGAAGAAGGGGAAACTGAGTCCTAGATATGTTGGGCCTTATCGGATCACTCAAAGGATCGAACAAGTCGTTTATAAGTTGGAATTGCCCCCTTAAATGTCCCTAATGCACCCGGTGTTCCATGTGTCCATGTTAAGTAAAGTGGTTGGAGATCCGTCCACTATCGTGCCAGTTGAAGACATCAAGGTTACTGAGGAGTTATCATATGATGAGATTCTGGTTGCTATTATGGATAGGCAAGTCCGTAGATTGCGAAATAAGGAAATTGCTTCAGTTAAAGTGTTATGGCAAAGTCAACAAGTCGAAGAGGCCAGGTGGGAAGCGGAAGATGAGATGGAGGGAAAATACCCCCCATTTGTTTGAACAAGTCTAGAAGTGGTCGTGTGAATTCTTGTCCTTAAGCGATTTAGTATTGTGTCCCATTTGGTGCAAGGACACCCCATTTCTTCCCTAAATGCTTTGCTATTGCAATTCTCCATGTTGTGCCAAAATTTTGTGTGTTGTGATTATTTGATCCATGGGCAACCCTTCTTGTTAAATTAAAGTATTGTACTCTTGTGATAAGTAAATGGCTTATGATAGTGCAGACGAGTAATGCTTAATTTATTTATGTGTAATGTACCAAAGTGGTTAAACGTGTGTCAAACTCCTTAAGGTAACCGACTATGTGCAAAAGTGTGTTGAGAAATTGAATATGTACAAGTGTGAAGGTAATGAATTGTATATCGGTTATAGGGGTAACAAGATTAGTGTAATGGTTCTTGGAAATATGTTTTGGGACTCTCTGGTAGGTAAATATGTCCAAATTACAAGGGAAACTCTGGCGAATTTTTTCTAAAATATGAGAGTTAGAGGAAATTTAGAAGATTGCATATCATGTTTTCAAACCATCTGATTTTCAAAATCCTCATTCGAGGACGAATGATCTTAAGTGAGTGAGGTTATAAGGCCCCGAGAGAATGAGTGCTTAAACCCTAGCAACTCGTAGAGTCAGTCCACCTATGGTCGGACCCATTTTACTAATTTTGCACTTAAAAATCCAGAGTTAGACTTTTCCAGGAAAGTGTCGTTTTTGCGGTTCAGAATGCGGTCGCATATCAGGTATGCGGACCGCATTTCTGTAGCAGAGTTGAGCAGGTGAGCAACCAAATTAGATGTTGAAAATGTGGTCCATTATGCGACCGCATAATCAGTGTGCGGACCGCATTCCTGCCGCAGAGTTAATCAGAGAGTCAGTCTAAATTGATGTTAGAAGTGCGGTCCATTATGCGATCGGATAGTCAATATGTGGACCTCATAGTTGTCGCATAATTCCCTCAAGGATTTTTGGAGGTCAGTTCTACGGTGAATTATGCGACCGCAAAACAAGAGTGCGGACCGCATTCCTATCGCATACCCAGGCAGAGATGTTCAGTGATTGGGACTCATCTGCGGTCCAATCTGCGGACCGTATATCAATTCTATGATCGCATAGTGCGACCGCAGACCCGGCTCGGACTTCTATTTTCTAAAATTTTAAACCCGACCCTCTCTCTAATAAAACACACCAACCCCTCATTTTAACATATTTTCTAAACAAAATAAGAGAGAGGAATGAGAGGTTCTTGAGAGAGAAAGTGGTCTTCATCAAATTGATTCTTCAAAAAAAACTAGTCGGGCCGGGGAAAATCCTAATTGATTGCCTTCGTTCCCACTCTTACAGGTAAAATCCCTAACCCTTTTTCCTTGATTTCCAGATTTTAAGCTAAGGGAGGGAGTCTCATGCATTGATTCTTGAAATAATGGGTGGAAACTCACATGCATGTCTTTCAAAACCTAAAATTTAGTAAGGGGAATTGGGTAGAAGTAAGGGGCAGTGCTCGATAACCTAAATAAGCTCGTATAGTAATTGTGAACTTCAAATTCTAAGGCACATGTGTTAATTTGTGAACTAGATTGACGTGGCAGATTGCTTGGTGACTGAGAATAGGAGTTTAAAAAGGGAATTCAACTCCAGGTATGTATGGCTAATTTTTTATTCTTCTGAAATCACCTTGTTTGGTGTACGTATGCTCGGTAGGTGATGTGAACGTGAATTACTTGTAAATTTCTCGTGGTTGGTTTGCTGTGATTGTGTTAAGTGGTTGTAGTTGAGAAATAATGACTAAATGAAATAGTAACTAATGCAAATGGAAATAACTGTGGTAACAATGTTTATGGATTGTCAAATATGATGGAAATAATACTGACGGTTATGGGAACACTGGCTATCTTGTTGTTGTTACTTCTTGAGAATAATTGTTGTTGATCTTGTGAATTGTTATTGTGTTTGTGTTGTTTGTGGATTGGAACTATTCGGTGGGATCGGGTTGCACGCCGCAACACGATGTCTTATGGGTTTCAAAAGTAATGATTTTCCTTAAAGTTCAAGATTCAATTGCCATGAGTTCAAACCAAAATGTATAACTTTTTCAAAAGACTTAGATGGGTCGGATTGGTTGGGTTACATGGCTTTCTTCTCACTCGACTTCTAGAATAATTGACTATGTCAGTTTCATGTGGGGATATATTTGCTACCCTTGGTATTACACCTCCTTCAGAGGGTAGGAGTGTCATTTGTCTTTCTTCTTGGAGCATCATGTTAACCATTAGCACGCCTCTAACTAGTGCATGATTTTATCCCAACTTCTAGATGTCCAAGCTATGTGGTTCTACTTGAGAAAATGAAGAGACTAGATGCCCTCAGATTTTTGCACATATCATGAGTTTGACTAACAATTGTGAACTTCAATTCTAAGTTATGTGTATTGATTCGTGTATTATATTGACGTTGCTAGATTATTTTGGTGAATTGGAAGTAGGAATTAGAAAGGAATCCAGCTTCAGGTATGTATGGCTAACCTTAACCTTTGTAAAATCACCTTGTTTGGTGTTCAAATACTTGGTATGTGATGTCTCCATGAATTAGTTGTGAAGTTAAACTCTAGTGAACAGGATGTGTTTACTTGTGTGAACTATTTGTGAATTCATGTACATATTGTGTCTTATGCGTTGTTGGTTAAGACATCCGATATGATTGTGCAAGAAAATGGCAATAAACTAAGTTCTGATTGTGAATGTGTTATGCGGCAAGGACTGAGGAACATATGATAGAGGGGAATCGTAATTGGTGAAATTGACATAAATGTGATAACATCCCTTGTGGATAGTCGTGGAAAACTATTGTTGTGCTCTAAATGGTAAAACGGGCTGTTGAAAAAGATGGAAATGATGTGGATAGTCACCTAAACCTTATGTGAATTGTTGTTGTGGTTATCCTTGTGAATTATTATTGTTGTTGTTCTATGTGAATTGTTGTTTTGGTTGTGTTGTTTGTGAATTGTGAAATGTACGGTGGGATCTGGTTGCGCACCGCAACACGAAGTAATAAGGTGATGGTTGTGGTGATAAGGGTGGCCGAGGTAATAAGGGTGGAAAAAGTGATCGATATCACTATTGAAATAAAATATGAGAACTTTGTGAAATTGAAAATGTGGAAATGATTATGGGGAAAGGAGAGTTTGTTAACTTGTTTGCCGTGATTGTCTTCCTAGTGTGTACTCAATTGCTTATTCCTTCTATTTGTTCAATACTTGTGTATGGCTTGAGGTTACTCAGGGTAAGGTTTGTTATACATACCAGTACAATTCAAATGTGCTGACGTCCCTTTTGTCGGGGGTGCTACATTCGTGTTATGACTGTAGGTGGAGCTATAGCAGGAACTTCAGTCCATCTGCATTAGCACCTCCTCTACTTTTCATCAGCTATATTGGTGAGCCCCTTTCCCCTCGGGGCTTTGTGTGGCTTATGTCATTGTTCTTCCCGGAGTTTTATTTCTGTATTTGTATAAGGAATAGCCGGAGCCTTGTTGCCGGCATTTCCGTATTATTCTTCAGTTATACTTAGAGGCTCCGTAGACAGGTTGTGGGTTGTATTGGGTATTGGAAATTAAGGTCGAAATATTTATATTTGGCAATGATTTACAAAACTTTTAATATTTGATAATTATGATTTAAGCGGCTAATGGGAATGAAATGGAATTGATAATAGTATACTTACTAAGTATTTTTAATGAAGTCCATCCCTTACTTAATTATCAGTTGGGTTGGGTAGTATGCATGCAACATGCCAGGCTTGCTCAATCGGGTTTACTCGGTTGAGCGCCGGTCGCGCTCCTCGAATTTTGGGGCGTGACAAAATGCAGATGGAGATCGTGTTTAGTCTCGGAAGGCAGAATGCTAGCCTTTTGCATTGCAGACAATGCAGATGGAGAGTGTGTTTAGTCTCGGAAGGCAAAATGGTAGCCTTATACAATGGAATAAATACAGATGGAGACAGTAATTAGTCTCGAAAGGTAGAATGGTAGCCTTATAAAACGTAAAAAATGCAGATGGCGACAGTGTTTATTCTCGGAAGGTAGAATGGTAGCCTTATTCAATGGAGAAAATGCAGATGGAGATAATATTTCGTCTCGGAAGACAGAGTGGTAGCCTTATACAATGAAGAAAATGCAGACTGAGACAGTGTTTAGTCTCGAAAGACAAAATGGTAGCCTTATGCAATGCAGAAAAGTGTAGATAGAGACAGTGTTTACTGTCGGAAGGCAAAATGGTTGCCTTATGCAATGCAGAAAATGGAGAAGGGGATAGTGTTTATTCTCGGAAGGCTGAATGGTTGACTTAAGTAATGCAGAAAATGTAGATTGAGACAGTGTTTAGTCTCGGAAGGTAGAATGGTATCCATATGCAATGCAGAAAATGCAGATGGAGACATTGTTTAATCTCGGAAGGCAGAATGGTAGCGTTATGCAATGCAAAAAAATATAGATGGAGACAGTGTTTAGTCTCGGAAGGTAGAATGCTCGACCTATGCAATGTAGACAACGCAGATGGAGAGAATGTTTAGTCTCGGAAGGCATAATGGTATCCTGATGCAATGCAGAAAATGCAGATGGAGACATTGTTTAGTCTCAGAAGGCAGAATGGTAGCCTTATGCAATGCAGAAAAATATAGATGGAGACAGTGTTTAGTCTCGGAAGGTAGATTGGCAGCCTTATGCGATGCAGAAAAATGCAGAATGAGACAGTGTTTAGTCTCGAAATGTAGAACGTTAGCGTTATGCAATGCAGAAAATGAGGATGGAGGCAATGTTTAGTCTTGGAAGGCAGAATGGTAGCTTTATGCAATGCAGATGGAGGCAATGTTTAGTCTCGGAAGGTAGAATGGTGGCCTGATGCAACGCAAAAAATGCAATTGGAGATTGTGTTTAGTCTCGGAAGGCAGAACGGAAGCCTTATGCAATGCAGAAAATGTAGATGGAGACAGTATTTAGTCTCAGATGGCACAATGGTAGCCTTATGCAATTAAAAAAATATAGATATAGACAATATTTAGTCTCTGAAGGCAGAATGGTAGCCTTATGCAATGCAGAAAATACAGATGGAGATAGAATTTAGTCTCGGAAGGCGGAATGATAGCTTTATGCAACGCAGAAAAATGCAGATGGAGACATTGTTTAGTCTCGGAAGGCAGAATGGTAGCTTTATGCAATGCAGAAAAATGAAGATGGAGACAGTGTTTAGTCTCGGAAGGCAGAATGGTAGCTTTATGCAATGCAGAAAAATGAAGATGGAGACAGTGTTTAGTCTCGGAAGGCAGAATGGTAGCCTTATGGAACGAAGAAAATGAATATGGAGACAATGTTTAGTCTCGGAAGGCTTAATGGAAGCCTTATGCAATGCAAAAAATATAAATGGAGATAGTGTTTAGTCTCGGAAGGCAACTTGGTAGCCATATAAAATGAAAAAATGCCGATGGAGACAGTGCTTAGTCTCGGAAGGTAGAATGGTAGCCTTATCTAATGCATAAAAATGTAGATGGAGATAATGTTTAGTCTCGGAAGGCAAAATGGTAGCCTTATGCAATGCAAAAAATGCAGATAGAGACAGTGTTTGGTCTCGTAAGGTAGAATGGTTGCCTTATGCAACGTAGGAAATCCAGATAGAGACAGTGTCTAGTCTCGGAAAGTAGAATGGTAGCATTATGCAATGCAAAAAATGCATTTGGAAATAGTGTTTAGTCTTTGAAAGCAGAATGGTAGCCTTATGAAATGCAAAAAATACAGACGGAGATCGTCTTTAGTCTTGGAAGGCAGAATGGTAGCCTTACCTTATGTAAATTAATGCAGACGGAGACAATGTTTAGTCTCGTAGGGCAGAATGGTTGCCTTACGCAATTAAGAAAATGCAGATGGAGATAGTGTTTAGTCTTGGAAGGTAGAATGGTAGCCTTATGCAATGCGAAAAATGCAGATGGAGACAGTGTTTAGTCGTGGGTGGTAGAATGGTAGCCTTCTGCAATGGAGACAATGTTTAGTCTTGGAAGACGGAGTGGTAGCGTTATACAATAAAGATAATGCAGATGTTAATAGTCTTTAGTCTCGGAAGGTAGAATGGTAGCGTTATGCAATGCAGAATAATGAAGATGGAGACATTGTTTAGTGTTGGAAGATAAAATGGTATGCAATGCAAAAAATGTAGTTGGATATAGTTTTTAGTCTCGGAAGGAAGAATGGTAGCCTTAAGTAATGCAAAAAATGCAGATTGAGAAAGTGTATAGTCTCGGAATGCAGAATGGTATCCATTTGCAATGCAGAAAAATGTAAATGGAGACAGTGTTTAGTCTCGGAAGGCATAATGGTAGCCTTATGCAATGTAAAAAATGTAGATAGAGACAGTGTTTAGTCTCGTGAGGAAGAATGGTAGCCTTATGCAATGTAGAAAATCAAGATAGAGACAGTGCTTAGTCTCGGAAGGCAGAATGGTAGCCTTATGCGATGTAGAAAATCAATATGGAGACAGTGCTTAGTCTCGGAAGGCAGAATGGTATCCTTATGCAATGCAGAAAATGCAGATGGAGACAGTGTTTAGTCTCGTAAGGTAGAATTGTAACCTTATGCAATGCAGAAAATGCATATGGAGAGAGTGTTTAGTCTTGGATGGCAGAATGGTAGCATTAAATGCATATGGAGATAGTATTTATTCTTGGAAGGGAGAATGGTAGCCTTATGCAATGCAGAAACATACAGATGGAGACAGTGTTTAGTTTCGGAAGGCAGAATGGTAGGTTTATGCAATGCAAAAAATGTAGATGGAGAGAGTGTTTAATCTAGGAATACAGAATGGTAGCTGTATGCAATGCAAAAAATGCTGATGGAGACAGTGTTTAGTCTCGGAAGGTAGAATGGTAGCCTTATACAATGTAGAAAAATGTAGATGGAGACTGTGTTTGTTTTCTAAAGGAAGAATGGTAGCCTTATGCAATGAAGAAAATGCAGTTAGAGACAGTGGTTAGTCTCGGAAGGCAAAATGGTAGCTTTATCCAATATAGATGGAGACAGTGCTTAGTCGCGGAAGGCAGAATGATAGCTTTATGCAATGTAGAAAAATGTAGATGGAGAAAGTGTTTAGTCTCGAAAGGCAGAATGGAAGCCTTATGCAATGCCGAAATCCAGATGGAGACAGTTTTTAGTCTCGTAGGCAGAAGTGTAGCCTTATGCAGTACAAAAAATGTAGAAGGAGACAGTGTTTAGTCAAGTAAGGTACAATGGTAGCCTTATGCAATGCAGAAAATGTAGGTAGAGACAATGGTTAGTCTCGGAATGTAGAATGGTAGCTTTATGCAATGCAGAAAATGCAGATAGAGACAATGTTTAGTCTCGTAAGGCAGAATGGTGGACTTATGCAATGTAGAAAATGCGGATGGAGACGGTGTTTAGTCTCGAAAGGTAGAATGGTAGCCTTATGCAATGCAGAAAATGCAGGTAAAAACAGTGTTTAGTCTCGAAAGGGAGAATGGTAGCCTTATGCAATGTAGAAAAATACAGATGAAGATAGTATTTAGTCACAGAATGTATAATGCTAGCCTTATGCAATGCAGATGGAGAGGGTGTTTAGTCTCGGAAGGCATAATGGTATCCTGATGCAATGCAGAAAATACAGATGGAGACGTTGTTTAGTCTCGGAAGGCAGAATGGTAGCCGTATGCAATGCAAAAAAATACAGATGGAGACAGTGTTTAGCCTCGGATGGTAGAATGCTAGCCTTATGCAATGCAGACAATGCAGATGGAGAAAGTGTTTAGTCTCGGAAGGCAGAATGGTAGCCTTATGCAACGCAGAAATGTAAGGCCCCGTAAAATTTTGTGCTTAAAACCTTGTAGCTGATAGTGCCAAGATTCGAATATATGTTAGGAATGTGTAGAATTCTTCGCGGCGAGCAAGCTCGCTGCGGTTCGGACCCTTGGTAGTGATCTAAGCTTTAAAAATCAAAAGAATCATGTTTCCAGAAAATTGTCATTTATGCAGTCCAGAATGTGGTCGTAGATCAGCTATGCGGACCGCATTCCTGCCGCAGAGTGAAGCAGAAGAATTGTCAAAATTGAATTTGAAAATGCGGTTCACTATGCGATTGCATAATCAATATGCGTACTGCATAATCATCGCATAAGTTCCTCAGGGATTTGTGGAGGTCAATTATGCGGCGCATTATGCGACCGCAAAACTGAAATGCGGACCGCATTTCTGTCGCAAACCCAGGCAGAGAAGTTAGGTTTTTGGGAGCACTTCTGCGGTCCATCATGCGGACCGCATTTCCACTCTGCGATCACAGACCCGACTCGGCTTTAGATTTTTTAATTTTTCAACCCGATCTCTTCTTCAATAAAACGACCCAACACTTCATTTTTACACATTTTCTGGGTAGAACTAGAGAGAAGAAAGAAAGGGTTCTTGAGAGAGAGAGTCTCATCCTCTTCAACTGATTTTCCAAATTCATCCAAGCCCGGAAAATACCAACTACTTGTCTTCATCTCCACCCTTGCAGGTAGAATCCCCAACCCTTTTTCATTGATTTTAAACTTTTTAAAAAAAAAGGGGAATTCTCATGAACATATCCTTGAAAATGGAAGTTTAAATACACATGCATGTTCTTTAAAACCAAAAATCTGGTAGGAGGGATTGGGTAGGAGTAAAGAAGTATGCAAAGAGGGGTTGATAATTTAAATGAGTTTGACTAATAATTGTAAACTTCAATTCTAAGTTACGTGTATTGATTCGTGTACTATATTGACGTTGTTAGATTATTTTGGTGAATCAGAAGTAGGAATTAGAAAGGAATCCAACATCAGGTATGTATGGCTAACCTTAACCTTTGTAAAATTGCCTTGTTTGATGTTCAAATACTTGGTATGTGATGTCTTCATGAATTAGTTGTAAAGTTAAACTCTTGTGAACATGATGTGTTTACTTGTGTGAACTATTTGTGAATGTGTTATGCGGCAAGGACTGTGGAACATATGATAGAGGGAATGGTAATTGGTGAAATTGAAATAACTGTGATAACATCCCTGGTGGATAGTCGTGGAAAACTATTGTTGTGCTCTAAATGGTGTAACAGGCTGTTGAAAAAGATGGAAATGATATGGATAGTCACCTAAACCTTATGTGAATTATTGTTGTGGATATCCTTGTGAATTATTATTGTTGTTGTTCTATGTGAATTGTTGTTGTGGTTGTGTTGTTTGTGAATTTTGAAATGTACGGTGGGATCGGGTTGCGCACCGCAACACGAAGTAATAAGGTGAGGGTTGTGGTGATAAGGGTGGCCGAGGTAATAAGGGTGGCCGAGGTAATAATAAGGGTGGAAAAAGTGATCGATATCACTATTGAAATGAAATATGAGAACATTTTGAAATTCAAAATGTGGAAATGATGATGGGGAAAGGAGAGTTTGTAAACTTGTTTGCCGTGATTGTCTTCCTTGTGTGTACTCAATTGTTGCTTCCTTCTTGATATCACTATTGAAATGAAATATGAGAACATTGTGAAATTGAAAATGTGGAAATGATGATGCGGAAATGAGAGTTTGTTAACTTGTTTGACGGGATTGTCTTCCTTGTGTGTACTCAATTGTTGCTTCCTTCTATCACTATTGAAATGAAATATGAGAACATTGTGAAATTGAAAATGTGGAAATGATGATGGGGAAAGGAGAGTTTGTTAACTTGTTTGCCGTGATTGTCTTCCTTGTGTGTACTCAATTGTTGCTTCCTTCTATTGTTCAATACTTGTGTATGGCTTGATGTTACTCAGGGTAAGGTTTGTTATACATACCAGTACAATTCAAATGTACTGACGTCCCTTTTGTCGGGGGCGCTACATTCATGTTATGACTGTAGGTGGAGCTATAGCAGGCACTTCAGTCCACCGGCAGTAGCACCTCCTCTGCTTTCCCTCAGCTATATTGGTGAGCCCCATTCCCCTCGGGCCTTGCATGGCTTATGCCGTTGTTCTTCCCGGAGTCTTATTTCTTTATTTGTATAAGGTATAGCCGGGGCTTTGTTGCCGGCATTTCTGTATTACTCTTCAGTTATTCTTGGAGGCTCCGTAGACAGGTTGTGGGTTGTGTTGGGTATTGGAAATTAAGGTCGAAATATTAATATTTGGCAATGATTTACAAAACTTGTAATATTTGATAATTATGATTTAAGCGGCTAATGTAAATGAAATGGAATTGATAATAGAATACTTACAAAGTATTTTTTAATGAAGTCCATCCCTTATTTAATTATCACTTGGGTTGGGTAGTATGCATGCAACCTGCCAGGCCTGCTCAGTCGGGTTTACTCGGTTGAACACCGGTCGCGCTCCTCAGATTTTGGGGCATGACAAGAAAAATGCGGATGGAAACAGAGTTTAGTCTCTAAATGTAGAATGGTAGTGTTATGCGATGCAGAAAATGAGCATGGAGGAAGTGTTTAGTCTCGGAAGGCAAAATGGTAGCTTTATGCAAGACAAATGGAGACAGTGTTTAGTCTCGGAAGGTAGAATGGTTGCCTTATGCAATGCAGAAAATGCAGATGGAGATTGTGTTTAGTCTCGGAAGGCAGAATTGAAGCCTTATGCAATGCAGAAAATGCAGATGGAGACAGTGTTTAGTCTCAGATGGCAGAAGGGTAGCCTTATACAATTAAAAAAATGAAGATAGAGACAATGTTTAGTCTCGGAAGGCACAATGGTAGCCTTATGCAATGCAGAAAATGCTAATGGATATAGCATTTAGTCTCGGAAGGCAGAATGATAGCTTTATGCAACGCAGAAAAATGCAATGTGGAAAAATACAGATGGAGTCATTGTTTAGTCTCGGAAGGCAGAATGGTACCCTTATGCAATGCAGAAAATGCAGATGGAGACAGTGTTTAGTCTCGTAAGGTAGAATTGTAACCTTATGCAATGTAGAAAATGCATATGGAGATAGTGTTTAGTCTTGGCAGGCAGAATGGTAGCATTAAATGCAGATGGAGATAGTATTTAGTCTTGGAAGGGAGAATGGTAGCCTTATGCAATCCAGAAAAATACAGATGTAGACAGTGTTTAGTTTCGGAAGGAAGAATGGTAGGCTTATGCAATGCAAAAAATGCAGATGGAGAGAGTGTTTAGTCTCGGAAGGCAGAATGGTAGTTGTATGCAATGCAAAAAATGCAGATGGAGACAGCGTTTAGTCTCCGAAGGTAGAATGGTAGCCTTATGCAATGTAGAAAAATGCAGATGGAGACTGTGTTTGTTTTCTAAAGGCAGAATGATAGCCATATGCAATGCAGAAAATGCAGATAGAGACAGTGGTTAGTCTCAGAAAGCAGAATGGTAGCTTTATCCAATGCAGATGGAGACAGTGCTTAGTTGCGGAAGGTAGAATGATAGCTTTATGCAATGCAGAAAAATGCAGAATGAGATAGAGTTTAGTCTCGAAATGTAGAACGGTAGCGTTATGCCATGCAGAAAATGAGGATGGAGGCAGTGTTTAGTCTTGGAAGGCAGAATGGTAGCCTTATGCAGTGCAAAAAATGCAGAAAGAGACAGTGTTTAGTCTAGTAAGGTACAATGGTAGCCTTATGCAATGCAGAAAATTCAGGTAGAGACAATGGTTAGTCTGGGAAGGTAGAATGGTAGCTTTATGCAATGTCGAAAATGTAGATAGAGACAATTTTTAGTCTCGTAAGGCAGAATGGTGGACTTATGCAACGTAGAAAATGTAGATGGAGACGGTGTTTAGTCTCGGAAGGCAGAATGGTAGCCTTATGCAATGCAGAAAATGTAGCTAGAAATAGTGTTTAGTCTCGGAAGGTAGATGGTAGCCTTATGCAATGTAGAAAATACAGATCCAGACAGTGTTTAGTCTCGAAAAGCTAAATTGTAGCCTTATGCGATGTAAAAAATACAGATGGAGATAATGTTTAATCTCGGATGGTAGAATGGTAGCCATATACAATGCAGAAAATATAGACGGAAATAGTCTTTAGTCTCGGAAGGCAGAATGGTAGCCTTACACTATGCAGAAAAATGCAAATGGAGATAGTGTTTAGTCTCGTAAGGCAGAATGGTAGCCTTGTGCAATTAAGGAAATGCAGATAGAGATAGTGTTTAGTCTAGGAAGGTAGAATGGTAGCCTTATGGAATGCAAAAAATGTAGATGAAGACAGTGTTTAGTCTCGTAAGGCAGAATGGTAGCCTTATGCAATTAAGAAAATGCAGTTGGAGATAGTGTTTACTCTAGGAAGGTAGAATGGTAGCCTTATGCAATGCAAAAAATGCAGATAGAGACAATGTTTAGTCTCGAAAGGCAGAATGGTAGCCTTACGCAATGTAGAATAATGAAGATGGAGACATTGTTTAGTGTCGGAAGGCTGAATGGTAGCCGTATGCAATGTAGAAAATGTAGATGGAGATAGTGTCTAGTCTCGGAAGGCAGAATGGTAGCCTTATGCAATGCAGAAAATCCAGATAGAGACAGTGTTTAGTCTCGTAAGGAAGACTGGCTGCCTTATGCAATGTAGAAAATCTAGATAGAGATAGTCTTTAGTCTCGGAAGGCAGAATGGTAGCCTTATGCAATGCAGAAAATGCAGATAGAGACAGTGTTTAGTCTCGTAAGGTAGAATTGTAACCTTATGCAATGCAGAAAATGCATATGGAGACAGTGTTTAGTTTTGGAAGGTAGAATGGTAGCTTTATGCAATGTATAAAATACAGGTGGATATAGTATTCAATCTTGGAAGGGAGAATGGTAGCCTTATGCAATGCAAAAAATGCAAATGGAGATAGTCTATAGTCTTGAAAGGCAGCACAGTAGCCTTATGCAATTCAGAAAAATACAGATGGAGACAGTGTTTAGTTTCGGAAGGAAAAATGCTAGAAATATACAATGCAAGAAATGCAGATGGAGAGAGTGTTTAGTCTCGGAAGGCAAAATAGTAGTCGTATGCAATGCAAAAAATTCAGATGGAGACAGTGTTTAGTCTCGGAAGGTAGAATGGTAGCCTTATACAATGTAGCAAAATGTTGATGGAGACTGTGTTTGTTTTCTAAAGACAGAATGGTAGCCTTATGCAATGCAGAAAATGCAGATAGAGACAGTGGTTAGTCTGAGAAGGCAGAATGGTAGCTTTATCCAATGTAGATGGAGACAGTGCTTAGTCGCGGAAGGCAGAATGGTAGCCTTATACAATGCAGAAAAATGTAGATGGAGACAGTGTTTAGTCTCATAAGGCAGAATGAAAGACGTATGCAATGCAGAAAGTCTAGAAGGAGACAGTGTTTAGTCTCAGAAGGCAGAAGTGTAGCCTTATGCAGTGCAAAAAATGCAGATGGAGACAGTGTTTAGTCTGGGAAGGTACAATGGTAGCCTTATGCAATGCAGAAAATACAGGTAGAGACAATGGTTAGTCTCGGAAGGTAGAATGGTAGCTTTAGGCAATGAAGAAAATGGAGACGGTGTTTAGTCTCGGAAGGTAGAATGGTAGCCTTATGCAATGCAGAAAATATAGGTGGAAAAAAAGTTTAGTCTCGGAAGGCATAATGGTAGCCTTATGCAATATAGAAAATGCAGATAGAGATAGCGTTTAGTCTCGAAAAGCTGAATTGTAGCCTTAGGCAATGCCAAAAATAAAGATGGAGATAGTGTTTAGTCTTGGAAGGTAGAATGGTTGGCTTGTGCAATTAAGGAAAATGCAGATGGAGATAGTGTTTAGTCTCGAAAGCTAGAATGGTAGCCTTATTTAATGGAGAAAATGTAGATTAAGATAATGTTTAGCCTTGGAAGACAGAGTGGTAGCCTTTTACAATGAATAAAATGCAGATGGAGACAGTTTTTAGTCTCGGAAGGCAGAATGATAGCCGTACTCAATGCAAAAAAATTCAGATGGAGACAGTGTCTTGTCTCGGAAGGCAGAATAGCAGTCTTATACAATGGAAAAAATGCTGATGGAGACAGTGTTTAGTTTCGAAAGGTAGAATGGTAGCCTTATGCAATGCAAAAAGTGCAAATAGAGATAGTATTTAGTCTCGGAAGGTAGAATGGTAGCCTTATTCAATGAAGAAAATGAAGATGGAGACAATGTTTAGTCTAAGAAGACAGAGTGGTAGACTTATACAATGAAGAAAATTCAGATGGAGACAGTTAGTCTCGTAAGACAGAATGGTAGCCTTATGCAATGTAGAAAAGTGTAGATGGAGACAGTGTTTATCGCCGTAAGGCAGCATGGTAGCCTTATGCAATGTAGAAAATGCAGATTGAGATAGTGTTTAGTCTCGGAAAGCAGAATGGTAGCCTTAAGCAATACAGAAATTGAAGATGGAGACAGTGTTTAGTCTCGGAAGGCAGAATGGTATCCTTATACAATACAAAAAATGCAGATGGAGACAGTGTTTAGTCTCGGAAGGCAGAATGGTTGCCTTATGCAATGCAGAAAAATACAGATGGAAACAGTGTTTAGTCTCGGAAGGTAGAATAGTAGTCTTATGCAATGCAGAAAATGAAGATGGATAGATTGTTTAGTATCGGAAGGCAGAATGGTAGCCTTATACAATGCAAAAAATGCAGATGGAGACAGTGTTTAGTCTCGAAAGGTAGAATAGTAGCCTTATGCAATGCACAAAATGAAGATGGAGAGATTGTTTAGTCTCGGAAGGCAGAATGGTAGCCTTATGCAATGCAAAAAATACAGATGGAGGCAGTGTTTAGTCTCGGAAGGTAGAATAGTAGCCTTATGCAATGTAGATGGAGACAGTGTTTAGTCTCGAAAGGTAGAATGGTAGCGTTATGAAATGCAAAAAATGCAAATGGAAGCAGTATTTAGTCTCGGAAGGCAGAATGGTAGCTTTATGCTATGTAGATGGAGACAGTGTTTAGTCTCCGAAGGTAGAATGGTAGCCTTATGCAATGCAGAAAATGAAGATGGAGATAGTGTTTAGTCTTGGAAGGCAGAATGGTAGCCTTATGCAATGCCAAAATATACAGATGGAGACAATGTTTAGTCTCGGAAGGCAGAATGGAAGCCTTATGCAACACTGGAAATGCAGATGGAGATAGTGTTTAGTCTCGGATGGGAGACTGGTAGCCTTATGCAATTCAAAAAATGCAGATAGAGATAATGTTTAGTCTCGTAAGGCATAATGGTAGCCTTATGCAATGCAGAAAATGCAGATGGAGATAACATTTAGTCTCGGAAGGAAGAATGATAGCTTTATGCGACGCAGAAAAATTCAATGTAGAAAAATATAGATGGAGATATTTTTTAGTCTCGGAAGGCAGAATGGTAGCTTTATGCAATTTAAAAAAATGAAGATGGAGAAATTGTTTAGTCTCGGAAGGCAGAATAGTAGCCTTATGCAATGAAGAAAATGAATATGGAGACAGTGTTTAGTCTCGAAAGGTAATTTGGTAGCCATATAAAATGCAAAAATGCCGATGGAGACAGTGTTTAGTCTTGGAAGGTAGAATGGTAGACTTATGCAATGCAGAAAAATATAGACGGAGACAGGGTTCAGTCTCAGAAGGCAGAATGGTAGCCTCATGCAACGCTGAAAATGCAGATAGAGACAGTGTTTAGTCTCGAAAGATAGAATGGTAGCCTTATGCAATGCAGAAAAGTGCAGATGAAGACAGTGTTTACCGTCGGAAGGCAGATTGGTAGCCTTATGCAATGCAGAAAATGTAGATGGAGAGAGTGTTTAGTCTCGAAAGTCAGAATTGTAGCCTTAAGCAATGCAAAAAATGTAGATGGAGACAGTGTTTAGTCTCGGATGGCAGAATGGTATCCTTATGCAATGTAGAAAATACAGATGAAGACAATGTTTAGTCTCGGATGGCAGAATGGTAGCGTTATGCAATTCAGAAAATGCAGATGGACGCAGTGTTTAGTCTCGGAAGGCAGTACGGTAGCTTTATGCAATGCAGATGGATACCGTGTTTAGTCTAGGAAGGTAGAATAGTAGCCTTATACAATGCAGAAAATGAATATAGAGACGGTGTTTAGTCTGGGAAGGCTTAATGGTAGCCTTATGCAATGCAAAAAATACAGATGGAGATAGCGTTTAGTCTCGGAAGGCAATTTGGTAGCCATATAAAATGCAAAAAATGCCGATGGAGACAGTGTTTACTCTCTAAAGGTAGAATGGTAGCCTTATGCAATGTAGAAAATACAGATCGAGACGGTGTTTAGTCTTGAAAAGCTGAATTGTAGCCTTATGCGATGCATAAAATACAGATGGAGATAGTGTTTAATCTCGGAAGGTAGTATGGTAGCCATATACAATGAAGAAAATGCATATGGAGACAGTGTTTATTGTCGTAAGTCTTAATGGTAGCCTTATGCAATGCAAAAAATACAGATGGAGATAGTGTTTAGACTCGAAGGCAATTTGGTAGCCATATAAAATGCAAAAATTCCGATGGAGATAGTGTTTAGTCTCGGAAGGTAGAATGGTAGCCTTATTCAATACAGAAAAATGTAGACGGAGACAGGGTTTAGTCTCGGAAGGCAGAATGGTAGCCTCATGCAATGATGAAAATGCGGATAGAGACAGTGTTTAGTCTCGGAAGACAGAATGGTAGCTTTATGCAATGTAGAAAATACAGATCGAGATAGTGTTTAGTCTTGGAAGGCAGAATGGTAGCCTTATGCAATGCCGAAATATACAGATGGAGATAGTGTTTAGTCTCGGAAGGCAGAATAGAAGCCTTATGCAACGCAGAAAATGCAGATGGAGATAGTGTTTAGTCTCGGATGGCAGAATGGTAGCCTTATGCAATTCAAAAAATGCAGATAGAGATAATGTTTAGTCTCGTAAGGCAGAATGGAAGCCTTATGCAATGCAGAAAATGCAGATGGAGATAGCATTTAGTCTCGGAAGGAAGAATGATAGCTTTATGCGACCCAGAAAAATTCAATGTACAAAAATTCATATGGAGATATTTTTTAGTCTCGGAAGGCAGAATGGTAGCTTTATGCAATGCAAAAAATGAAGATGGAGAAATTGTTTAGTCTCGGAAGGCAGAATGGTAGCCTTATGCAATGAAGAAAATGAATATGGAGATAGTGTTTAGTCTCAGAAGGCTTAATGGTAGCCTTATGCAATGCAAAAAATACAGATGGAGACAATGTTTAGTCTCGGAAGGCAATTTGGTAGCCATATAAAATGCAAAAATGCCGATAGAGACAGTGTTTATTCTCGGAAGGTAGAATGGTAGGCTTATACAATGCAGAAAAATGTAGACAGAGACAGGGTTTAGTCTCGGAAGGCAGAATGGTAGCCTCATGCAATGCTGAAAATGCAGATAGAGACAGTGTTTAGTCTCAGAAGACAGAATGGTAGCCTTATGCAATGCAAAAAAGTGCAGATGAAGACATTGTTTATCGTCGGAAGGCAGAATGGTAGCCTTATGCAATGCAGAAAAGGTAGATGGAGATAGTGTTTAGTCTCGGAAGTTAGAATTGTAGCCTTAAGTAATGCAGAAAATGTTGATGGAGATAGTGTTTAGTCTCAGATGGAATAATGTAATCCTTATGCAATGTAGAAAATGCAGATGAAGACAGTGTTTAGTATCGCAAAGCAGAATGGTAGCGTTATGCAATGTAAAAAATGCAGATGGAGGCAGTGTTAAGTCTCGGAAGGTAGAACAGTAGCTTTATGCAATGTAGATGGATACCATGTTTAGTCTTGGAAGGTAGAATGGTAGCCCTATGCAATGCAGAAAATGAATATAGAGACAGTGTTTAGTCTGGGAAGGCTTAATGGTAGCCTTATACAATGCAAAAAATACATATGGAGATAGCGTTTATTCTCGGAAGGCAATTTTCTAGCCATATGAAATGCAAAAAATGCCGATGGAGACAGTGTTTAGTCTCGGAACGTAGAATGGTAGCCTTATGCAATTTACCAAAATGCAGATGGAGAAAATGTTTAGTCTCGAAAGGAAAAATAGTAACCTTATGCGATGCAGAAAATGCAGATAGAGACAGTGTTTAGTCTCGGAAGACAGAATGGTAGCTTTATACAATGCAGATATGTGTAGATCGAGACAGTGTTTATCGTCGGAAGGCAAAATGGTAGCCTTATGCAATGCAGAAAATGCAGATTCATATAGTGTTTAGTCTCGGAAGGCAGAATGGTAGCCTTAAGCAATGCAGAAAATGTTGACGGAGACAGTGTTTAGTCTCGAAAGGCAGAATGGTATCCTTATACAATGCAAAAAATGCAGATGGACATAGTGTTTAGTCTCGGAAGGTAGAACGGTAGCCTTATGCAATGCAAAAAAATATAGATTGAGAGAGTGTTTAGTCTCGGAACGTAGAATGGTAGCCATATGCAATGCAGAAAATACAGATGGAGACAATGTTTAGTCTCGGAAGGCAGAATGATAGCCTTATGCAATGCAAAAAATGCAGATGGAGACAGTGTTTAGTCTCGAATGGTAGAATGGTAGCCTTATGCAATGCAGAAAAATGCAGATGGAGACAATGTTTAGTCTCGAAAGGTAGAATGGTAGTGTTATGCAATGTAGAAAATGTAGATGGAGGCAGTGTTTAGACTCGGAAGGCAGAATGGTCGCTTTATGCAATGCAGATGGAGACCGTGTTTAGTCTCGGAAGTTAGAATGGTAGCCTTATGCAATGCAGAAAATGCAAATGGAGATTGTGTTTAGTCTCAGAAGGCAGAATGGCATCCATATGCAATGCCCAAAAAAATAGATGGAGACATTGTTTAGTCTTGGAAGGCTGAATGGAAGCCTTATGCAATGCAGAAAGTGCAGATGGAGACAATGTTTAGTCTCAGATGGCAGAATGGTAGCGTTATGCAATTCAAAAAATGCAAATAGGGACAAAGTTTAGTCTCGAAAGGCAGAATGGTAGCCTTATGCAATGCAGAAAATGCAGTTGGAGATAACATTTAGTCTCGGAAGGCAGAATGATAACTTTATGCAACGCAGAAAAATGCAGATGGAGACATTGTTTCGTCTCGGAAGGCAGAATGGTAGTTTTATGCAATGTAGAAAAATGAAGATGGAGACAGTGTTTAGTCTCAAAAGGCAAAATGGTAGCCTTATGCAATGAAGAAAATTAATATGGAGACAGTGTTTAGTCTCGGAAGACTTAATGGTAGCCTTATGCAGTGTAAAAAATACAGATAGAGATAGTGTTTAGTCTCGGAAGGCAATTTAGTAGCCATATAAAATTCAAAGAAATGCCGATGGAGACAGTGTTTAGTCTCGAAAGTCTGAATGGCAGCCTTATGCAAGGCCAAAAATATAGATGGAGATAGTGTTTAGTCTTGGAAGGCAGTGTGGTAGCCATATAAGATGCAAAAAATGCTGATAGAGACAGTGTTTAGTCTCGGAAGATAGAATGGTAGCCTTATGCAATACAGAAAATGCAGATAGAGATAGTGTTTAGTCTCGTAAGGCAGAATGGTAGCCTTATGCTATCACGCCTCAAAATCCGAGGACCGCGATCGACACTCAACCGAGTAAACCCGGCTGAGCAAGCCTGGCAGGTTTCATACATACTACCCAACCCAACTCATATTTAAATAAGGGATAGACTCCAATAATCAAATTCTATCAACATATAATTAACGATTTCCATTTCATTTTCATTAGCAACTCCATTTTGCCACTTTAAGGGTATTACAAGTTATATACATCATTGCCAAACATCAATATTTCTATTTTAATTTCCAATACCCGACATTACCCACAACTTGTTTACGGAGCCTCTAAATATAACTGAAGAATAATACAGAAATGCCGGCAACAAGGCTCCGACTATACCTTACACAAGTACAAAAAATAAGACTCCGGGAAGAACAACGGCATAAGCCACGCTGGGCCCCGAGGAGAAAGGGGCTCACCCATACAGCTGACGGAAAGTGGAGGAGGTGCTACTGCCGATGGACTGGAGTGCCTGCTATAGATCAACCTACAATCATAACACGAATGTAGCGCCCCCGGCAAAAGGGACGTCAGTACATTTGAATTGCACTGGTATGTATAACTAAACACCATTTCACTGGAAAGAACTATCAAACAGATACAAGAAAATAATATGGGCAAATCAAATAAGCAATTCATATAATCTTTCATACAATTTCCACAACATAGATTAGGGCATTTTTGTCACATGTTCACCACTATTCTCATTACCACCGCCATCTCGAGCGGAGTCCGGTCACGACCCGACCGGCTAGGTCACCTCATTGGAGGTATTACTTTCAATCAATATTTCATTTACCTTATTCAGAGTTCAATATCAGCACATTACTACCATGTTTGCGGCATGGTGTCCGATCACGACCCGATCGGCTAGGTCACCTCATTGGAGGCATTACTTCATTCTCATTAGTCAACACCTTCAAACCTTTATTCCACACATATTATAACAATTCCTGGGCACTAATGGCCACCATCATCACATTGTTTTCTCTTTCCAACATTCGTTTTACAAGTTGTGATCATAGACACATATATCAAAGATAATTCAAGTTCCAATCACAGGTAGTGAGCACATAGTTAGCATAAATAATTCTTTGTTTCAATGTTGGCTTATAGCACAAGTGTCTCAACACATAACTGTTCTTTTCATCATTATCTAATTATCAAGATTGGTACATTATTCACATTGAAGCACATCCTTCACGAATATGTATTGATATATGCAAATCAATTAATGCGTAGTAACAATCAATACACTAACCAATTCAACTCTTACCATACTTCCGTAAATGAAAATGGAGCTCAATATCTAATAACAAGGGGGTTTTAGCCATACATACCTCAATAAATATTTTCTTTACTCTTTTACATCTTCCCGGAACTCTTAGCACTTCGATCTATTGAGTAAGAATTACAAATTAAATCGAGAATTAGAGACGAAACTGAAGTTCTAGCTAGGTTCGAGCATATCATCAAACACTAAAGGTGCATTGTGATCTTAGCCCCTTTTTGTGAGGAATTTCTACTATTTTATACCCCCAATTGCCTTATTTTTAGTTTTCTACCTTCCAATATCCTGTGGTTTGACATGCATGTAGAGAATATCATTCTTATACTCTTGAATTACTTCTCTACTGGCCCCATGTATCTAAGTGTAGAAATAAGAGCTGAGGTTATGAATCTTACCTCTTGGGAATGAAAATTTAGGTGTCTTCACTTGATTTCTTGAATGTTTTAGCAAGGCTCAAGGAGAATTTGATGGGAGACACTTCCCACTGCTAAGACCCTCTCTCTCTCTCTAAAAGTCTCAGAGGATATGATTAAAACGAGCTATGATATCGAATATATCGATAGGAAGGTCGGGTTAAAAATTAGAAAATTAGAGTCCCGAGTCAAATATGCGATCGCATTTGCGATCGCAGAGTAAACATGCGGTCCGCATAATTGACCACAAAATGCTCCCCAAAAACTAAACATTCTGACTCAGTCTTCGGCAAGAATGCGGTTCGCATTTCAATTATGCGACCGCATAACTGACTTCAATTTTTAACCAGCATTCTGCCTCACTTTACGGCAGATATGCTGTCTGCATTTCGATTATGCATGGAGATAGTGTTTGGTCTCGGAAGGCAGAATGGAAGCCATATACAATGAAAAAAAATCTGATAGAGACAGTGTTTAGTCTCGGAAGGTAGAATGGTAGCATTATGCAATGCAGAAAAATGCAGATGGAGACAGTGTTTAGTCTCGGAAGGTAGAATGGTACCCTTATTCAATGGAGAAAATGCATATGGAGACAATGTTTAATCTCGGAAGACAGAATGGTAGCCTTATACCATGAAGAAAATGCAGATGGAGACAGTGTTTAGTCTCGGAAGAGAGAACGGTAGCCTTATGGAATGCAGAAAAGTGCAGATGGAGGCAGTGTTTATCGTCGGAAGGCAGAATGATAGCCTTATACAATGCAGAAAATGCAGATGGAGATAGTCTTTAGTCTCGGAAGGCAGAATATTTGCCTTACCCAATGCAAAAAAATTCAGATGGAGATAATATTTAGTCTCGGAAGGCAGAATGGTAACCTTATACAATGGAAAAAATGCAGATGGAGACAGTGTTTAGTCTCGAAAGGTAGAATGGTAGCCTTATGCAATGCAAAAAATACAGATGGAGATAGTGTTTAGTCTCGGAAGGTAGAATGGTAGACTTATTCAATGGAGAAAATGCCGATGGAGACAATGTTTAGTCTCGAAAGACAGAGTGGTAGACTAATACAATGAAGAAAATGCAAATGGAGACAATGTTTTGTCTCGAAAAACAGAATGGTAGCCTCATGCAATGCAGAAAATGCAGATAGAGATAGTGTTTAGTCTCGTAAGGAAGAATGGTACCCTTATGCAATGTAGAAAATCCTGATAGAGACAGTGTTTAGTCTCGGAAGGCAGAATGGTAGCCTTATGCAATGCAAAAAATGTAGATGGAGACAGTGTTTTGTCTCGTGAGGTAGAATTGTAACCTTATGCAATGAAGAAAATCCATATCGAGATAGTGTTTAGTCTTGGAAGGTAGAATGGTAGCTTTATGCAACGTAGAAAATGCAAATGGAGATAGTATATAGTCTTGGAAGGGAGAATGGTAGACTTTTGCAATGCAAAATATTCAAATAGAGACAGTCTTTAGTCTGGGAAGGCAGCACGGTAGCCTTATGCAATGCAAAAAATACAGATGGAGATAGTGTTTAGTCTCGGAAGGTAGAATGGTACCCATATTCAATGGAGAAAATGCCAATGTAGATAATGTTTAGTCTCGGAAGACAGAGTGGTAGCCTTATACAATGAAGCAAATGCAGATGGAGACACTGTTTTGTCTCGAAAGACACAATGGTAGCCTTATGCAATGCAGAAAATGCAGATAGAGACAGTGTTGAGTCTCGTAAGGAATAATGGTAGCCTTATGTAATGTAAAATATCCAGATAGAGACAGTGTTTAGTCTCAAAAGGTAGAATGGTAGCCTTATGCAATGCAGAAAACGCAGATGGAGACAGTGTTTAGTCTCATAAGGTAGATTTGTAACCTTATGCAATGAAGAAAATGCATATGGAGATAGTGTTTAGTCTTGGAAGGCAGAATGGTAGTTTATACAACGTAGAAAATGCAGATGGAGATAGTGTTTAGTCTTGGAATGGAGAATGGTAGCCTTATGCAATGCATTAAATTCAAAAAGAGATAGTTTTTAGTCTCGGAAGGTAGAATGGCAGCCTTATGCAGTTAATAAAAATGCAGATGGAGACTGTGTTCAATTTTGTAAGGTAGAATGGTAGTCTTATGCAATGCAGAAAATGCTGATGGAGACGGTGGATAGTATCAGAAGGTAGAATGGTAGCTTTATCCAATCTAGATGGAGACAGTGCTTAGTCGCGGATTGCAAAATGGTACCCTTATGCAATGTAGAAAAATGTAGATGGAGATAGTGTTTAGTCTCGGATGGCAGAATGGAAGCCTTATGCAATGCAGAAAATCCAGATAGAGACAGTGTTTAGTCTCGGAAGGCAGAAGTGTAGCCTTATGCAATGCAAAAAATGCAGATGGAGACAGTGTTTAGTCTCGTAAGGTACAATGGTAGCATTAGGCAATACAGAAAATGCAGTTAGAGACAATGTTTAGTTTCGGAAGGTAGAATGGTAGATTTATGCAATGCAGAAAATGCAGATAGAGACAATGTTTAGTCTCGTAGGTCAGAATGGTAGCCTTATGCAATGTAGAAAATGCAGATGGAGACAATGTTTAGTCTCGGAAGGTAGAATGGTAGCCTTATGCAATGCATAAAATGCAGGTGGAGTTAGTGTTTAGTCTCGGAAGGCAGAATGGTAGCCTTATGCAATGAAGAAAATGCAGATAGAGACAGTGCTTGGTCTCGAAAACCTGAATGGTATTCTAATACAATGCAAAAAAAGCTGATAGAGACAGTGTTTAGTCTCAGAAGGTAGAATGGTAGCCATATACAATGAAAAAATGCAGATGGAGACAGTGTTTAGTCTCGGAAGACAGAATGGTAGGCTTATGCATTGCAAAAAAAAGTGCAGATGGAGACGGTGTTTATCGTCGGAAGGAAGAAAGGTACCCTTATGCAATGTACAAAATGCAGATGGAGATAGTCTTTAGTCTCGGAAGGCAGAATGTTCGCCTTACGCAATGCAAAAACATTAAGATGGAGACAGTGTTTAGTCTCGGAAGGCAGAATGGTAGCCTTATGCAATGAAGAAAATGCCATGGATACACTGTTTATTCTCGGATGGCAGAATGGTAGCCTTATGCAATTCAAAAAATGTAGATAGAGACAATGTTTTGTCTCGGAAAGGTAGAATGGCAGCCTTATGCAATTCAAAAAATACAAATGCAGATAGTGTTTAGTCTCGGAAGGCAGAATGGTATCCCAATGCAATGAAGAAAATGCAGATGGAGACAGTGTTTAGTCTTGGAAGTCAGAATGATAGCCTTATTCAATGCAGAAAAATGTAGATGGATACAGTGTTTAGTATCAGAAGGTAGAATAGTAGCTTTATGCAATGCAGAAAATGCAGACGGAGAGAGTGTTTAGTCTAGGATGGCAGAATGGTAGCCTTATGCAATGTGAAAAATGCAGATGGAGACTGTGTTTAGTCTCGAAAGGTAGAATGGTAGCCTTATGCAATGAAAAAAATACTGATGTGGATAGTGTTTACTCTCGGAAGGTAGAATGGTATCCTTATGCAATGCAAAAAATGCAGACGGAGACAGTGTTTAGTCTCGGAAGGTAGAGTGGTTGCCTTATGCAATCTAGAAAAATGTAGATGGAGACAGTGTTTAGTCTCGTAAGGTAGAATGGTAGCGTTATGAAACGCTGAAAAATAAAAATGGAGATAGTGTTTAGTCTCGGAAGGTAGAATGGTAGCCTTATGCAATGAAATAAATGAATATGGAGACAGTGTTTAGTCTCAGAAGGCTTAATGGTAGCCTTATACAATGCAAAAAATATAGATGGAGATAGTGCTTAGTCTTAGAAGGCAATTTGGTAGCCATATAAAATGCAAAAAATGCCGATGGAGACAATGTTTAGTCTCGGAAGGAAGAATTGTAGCCTTACGCAATGCAGAAAAATGCAAATGGAGATAGTGTTTAGTCTCGGAAGGCAAAATGGTATCCTTATGCAATGCAGAAAATCCAGATAAAGATAGTGTTTAGTCTCGAAAGACAGAATGGTAGCCTTATGCAATGCAGAAAAGTGCAGATGGAGACAGTTTTTATCGTCGGAAGGCAGAATAGTAGCCTTATGTAATGCAGAAAATGCAGATGGAGATATTGTTTAGTCTCAGAAGGTAGAATGGTAGCGTTAACCAATGCAGAAAATGGAGTTAGTGACAATGTTTAGTCTCGGAAGGTAGAATGGTAGATTTATGCAATGCAGAAAATGCAGATAGAGACAATGTTTAGTCTCTTTGGTCAGTATGGTAGCCTTATGCAATGTAAAAAATGCGGATGGAGACAATGTTTACTCTCGGAAGTAGAATGATAGCCTTATGCAATGCAAAAAATACAGGTGGAGATAGTTTTTAGTCTCGGAAGGCAGAATGGTAGCCTTATGCAATGAAGAAAAATGCAGATAGAGACAGTGCTTAGTCTCGAAAACCTGAATGGTAGCCTAATACAATGCAAAAAAAGCTGATAGAGATAGTGTTTAGTCTTGGAAGGTAGAATGATAGCCTTATACAATGAACAAAATGCAGATGGAGACAGTGTTTAGTCTCCGAAGACAGAATGGTAGCCTTATGCATTGAAAAAAAAGTGCAGATGGAGACGGTTTTTATCGTCGGAAGGAATAAAGGTACCCTTATGCAATGTAGAAAATGCAGATGGAGATAGTATTTAGTCTCGGAAGACAGAATGTTTGCCTTACGCAATGTAGAAAAATTTAGATGGAGACAGTATTTAGTCTCAGAAGGCAAAATGGTAGCCTTATGCAACGAAGGAAATGCCAATGGATACACTGTTTAGTCTCGGATGGCAGTATGGTAGCCTTATGCATTTCAAAAAATGTACATAGAGACAATGTTTAATCTCGGAAAGGTAGAATGGTAGCCTTATGTAATTCAAAAAATACAGATGGAGATAGTGTTTACTCTCGGAAGGCAGAATGGTATCCTTATGCAATAAAGAAAATGCAGATGGAGACAGTGTTTAGTCTCGGAAGGTAGAATGATAGCCTTATTCAATGTATAAAAATGCAGATGGAGACAGTGTTTAGTCTCGGAAGGTAGAACAGTAGCATTATGCAATGCAGAAAATGCAGACGAAGACAGTGTTTGGTCTCGGATGGCAGAATGGTAGCCTTATGCAATGTGAAAAATGCAGATGGAGACTGTGTTTAGTCTCGAAAGGTAGAATGGTAGCCTTATGCAATGCAAAAAATACTGATGTAGATAGTGTATAGTCTCGGAAGGCAGAATGGTAGCCTCAAGAAATGCAGAAAATGTAGATGGAGACAGTGTTCAGTCTCAGAAAGCAGAATGGTATCGTTATGCAATGCAGAAAATACAGATCGAGACATTGTTTAGTCTCGGAAGGCAGAATGGTAGCCTTATGCAATGCAAAAAAATACAGATGGAGACAGTATTTAGTCTCGGAACATACAATGGTAGCCTTATGCAATGCAAAAAATACAGATGGAGACAGTGTTTATCGTCAGAAGGCAAAATGGTAGCCTTATGCAATGCAGAAAATGCAGTTGGAGATAGTGTTTAGCCTCGGAAGGCTGAATGGTAGCCTTAAGAAATGCAGAAAATGTAGATGGATACAGTGTTTAGTCTCGGAAGGCAGAATGGTATCCTTATGCAATGTAGAATAATACAGATGGAAACAGTATTTAGTATCGAAAGGTAGAATGGTAGCCTTATGCAATGTAGAAAATGCTGATGGAGACAGTGTTTAGTCTCGAAAGGTAGAATGGTAGTGTTATGAAACACAAAAAACGAAAATGGAGATAGTGTTTAGTCTCGGAAGGTAGAATGGTAGCCTTATGCAATGAAATAAATGAATATGGAGATAGTGTTTAGTCTCGGAAGGTAGAATGGTAGCCTTATACAATGCATAAAATGCTGATGGAGATAGCATTTAGTCTTAGAAAGGTAGAATGGTAGTGTTATGCAATGCAGAAAAATGCAGATCGAGGTAGTGTTTAGTCTCGGAAGGTAGAATGGTAGCTTTATGCAATGCAAAAAATCTTGATAGAGACAGTGTTTAGTCTCGAAAGACAGAATGGTAGCCTTATGCAATGAAGAAAATGAATATGGAGACAGTGTATAGTCTCAGAAGGTAGAATGGTAGCCTTATGCAATTAAGAAAATGAATATGGAGATAGTGTTTAGTCTCGGAAGGCTCAATGGTAGCCTTATGCAATGCAAAAAATACAGATGGAGATAGTGTTTAGTCTCGGAAGGCAGAATGGTAGCCATATACACTGCAAAAAATGCTGATGGAGATAGTGTTTAGTCTCGGAAGGTAGAATGGTAGACTTATGCAATGCAGAAAAATGCGGATGGAGACAGTGTTTAGTCTCGGAAGGTAGAATAGTAGCATTATGCAATGCATAAAATGCAGACGAAGAGAGTGTTTGGTCTCGGATGGCAGAATGGTAGCCTTTTGCAATGTGAAAAATACAGATGGAAACTGTGTTTAGTCTCGAAAGGTAGAATGGTAGCCTTATGCAATGCAAAAAATACTGATGTAGATAGTGTATAGTCTCGAAAGGCAGAATGGTATCGTTATGCAATACAGAAAATACAGATGGAGGAATTGATTAGTCTCGGAAGGCAGAATGGTAGCCTTATGCAATGCAAAAAATACAGATGGAGACAGTATTTAGTCTCGGAACGTACAATGGTAGCCTTATGCAATGCAAAAAATACAGATGGAGACAGTGTTTATCGTCGGAAGGCAAAATGGTAGCCTTATGCAATGCCGAAAATGTAGTTGGAGATAGTGTTTAGCCTCAGAAGGCTGAATAGTAGCCTTAAGAAATGCAGAAAATGTAGATGGATACAGTGTTAAGTCTCGGAAGGCAGAATGGTATCCTTATGCAATGTAGAAAAATACAGATGGAAACAGTATTTAGTATCGAAAGGTAGAATGGTAGCCTTATGCAATGTAGAAAATGCAGATGGAGACAGTGTTTAGTCTCGAAAGGTAGAATGGTAGCGTTATGAAACACAAAAAACGAAAATAGAGATAGTGTTTAGTCTCGGAAGGTAGAATGGTAGCCTTATGCAATGAAATAAATGAATATGGAGACAGTGTTTAGTCTCGGAAGGTAGAATGGTAGCCTTATACAATGCATAAAATGCTGATGGAGACAGCATTTAGTCTCAGAAAGGTAGAATGGTAGTGTTATGCAATGCAGAAAAATGCAGATCGAGGTAGTGTTTAGTCTCGGAATGCAGAATGGTAGCTTTATGCAATGCAAAAAATCTTCATAGAGACAGTGTTTAGTCTCGAAAGACATAATGGTAGCCTTATGCAATGAAGAAAATGAATATGGAGACAGTGTTTAGTCTCGGAAGGTAGAATGGTAGCCTTATGCAATGAAGAAAATGAATATGGAGATAGTGTTTAGTCTCGGAAGGCTCAATGGTAGCCTTATGTAATGCAAAAAATACAGATGGAGATAGTGTTTAGTCTCGGAAGGCAGAATGGTAGCCATATACACTGCAAAAAATGCTGATGGAGGCAGTGTTTAGTCTTGGAAGGTAGAATGGTAGACTTATGCAATGCAGAAAAATGCAGATGGAGATAGTGTTTAGTCTCGGAAGGCAGAATGGTATCCTTATGCAATGCAAAAAATCTTGATAGAGAAAGTGTTTAGTCTCGGAAGGCATAATGGTAGCCTTATGGAATGCAAAAAATGCAGATGGAGATAGTGTTTAGTCTCGAAAGGAAGAATGGTAGCCTTAAGCAATGCAGAAAATGTAGATGGAGATAGTGTTTAGTTTCGGAAGGCAGAATGGTATCCTTATGAAATGCAGAAAATGCAGATGGAGATAGTGTTTAGTCTCGGAAGGAAGAATGGTAGCTTAATGCAATGCAGAAAAATATAGATGGAGACAGTGTTTAGTATCGGAAGGTAGAATGGTAGCCTTATACAAGGCAAAAAAATGCTGATAGAGACAGTGTTTAGTCTCGGAAGGAAGAATGGTAGCCTTATGCAATGCAAAAAATGCAGATGGAGATAGTGTTTAGTCTCGAAAGGTAGAATGGTAGCCTTATGCAATGCAGAAAATGCAGATCGAGGCAGTGTTTAGTCTCGGAAGGTAGAATGGTAGCTTTATACAATGCAGATGGAGACCGTGTTTAGTCTAGAAAGGTAGAATGGTATCCTTATGCAATGCAGAAAATGCAGATGGAGATTGTGTTTAGTCTCGGAAGGCAAAATCGTAGCCTTATGCAATGCCGAAAATTACCGATGGAGACAGTGTTTAGTCTCGGAAGGCTGAATGGAAGCTTATGCAATGTAGAAAATGCAGACGGAGACAGTGTTTAGTCTCAGATGGTAGAATGGTAGCCTTAAGCAATTCAAAAATGCGGATAGAGACAATGTTTAGTCTTGGAAGGCAGAACGGTATAATTATGCAATGCAGAAAATGTAGATGGAGATATCATTTAGTCTCAGAAGGCAAAATGATAGCTTTATGCAACGCAGAAAAATGCAATGTAGAAAGGTAGCCTATGAGCTACTAGGTTTTAAGCACAAAATTTTACGGGGCCTTACAGTTTAGTCTCGGAAGATAGAATGGTAGCCTTATGCAATGAAAAAAATATTGATGGCGATAGTGTTTAGTCTCGCAAGGCAGAATGGTAGCCTTATGCAATGCAAAAAATGCTGATGGAGACAGTGTTTGGTCTCGAAAGGTAGAATGGTAGTGTTATGCAATGCAGATGGAGACCATGTTTAGTCTCGGAAGGTAGAATTGTAGCCTTATGCAATGCAGAAAATTACAAAAGGAGATTGAGTTTAGTCTCGGAAGGCAGAATCGTAGCCTTATGCAATGCCGAAAATTACAGATGGAGACATTGTTTTGTCTCAGAAGGTAGAATGAAAGCCTTATGCAATGCAGAAAATGCAGATGGAGACAGTGTTTAGTCTCATATGGCAGAATGGTAGCCTTATGCAATTCAAAAAATGCAGATCGAGACAATGTTTAGTCTCGGAAGGGAGAATGGTAGCCTTATGAAATGTAGAAAATGTAGATGGAGATAGCATTTAGTCTCGGAAGGCAGAATGATAGCTTTATGCAATGAAGAAAAATGCAATGTAGAAAAATGCAGATAGAGACATTGTTTAGTCTCGATGGCAGAATGGTAGCTTTATGCAAGGTAGAAAATCTTGATAGAGACAGTGTTTAGTCTCGAAAGGCAAAATGGTAGCCTTATGCAATAAAAAAATGAATATGGAGACAATGTTTAGTCTCGAAAGGCTTAAAGGTAGCCTTATGCAATGTAAAAAATACAGATGGAGATAGTGTTTAGTCTCGGAAGGTAGAATGGTATTCTTATGCAATGTAGAAAAATGCAGATCGAGGCCATGTTTAGTCTCGGAAGGCAGAATGGTAGCTTTATGCAATGTAGATGGAGACAGTGTTTAGTCTCGTAAGGTAGAATGGTAGCCTTATTCAATGCAGAAAATACAGATAGAGATAGTGTTTAGTCTTGGAAGGTAGAATGGTAGCCTTATGCAATGCCAAAAAATACAGATGGAGATAGTGTTTAGTGTCGGAAGGCAAAATAGAAGCCTTATGCAATGCAGAAAATGTCGAAGGATACAGTGTTTAGTCTCGGATGGCAGAATTGTAGCCTTATGCAATTCAAAAAATGCAGATAGAGACATGTTTAGTCTCGGAAGGCAGAATGGTAGCCTTATGCAATGCAAAAATGCAGATAGAGACAGTTTTTAGTCTCGGAAGGTAGAATGGAAGCCTTATGAAATGTAGAAAAATGCAGATGGAGACGGTGTTTAGTCTCCAAAGGTAGAATGGTAGCGTTATGCAATGCATAAAATGCAGATGGAGGCACTGTTTAGTCTCGGAAGGCAGAATGGTAGCTTTATGTAATGCAGATGAAGACAATGTTTAGTCTCGTAAGCTAGAATG
>MU670049.1:7493-25941 GCA_026770625.1 Nicotiana glauca | reverse complement strand
GAGTAGAAGTAATGGGAGGGCTTGGTGATGATTGTCCCCTAGCCCAGGCTAGGTGCATCTCTGCTATCTGTTGTCTCAACCTATCCATTTCCTCCTTCATTATCTACATCTCTGACTTCTCTTCTTCAACACTTTTATCTGAACTAGACATGATCTTTGGGATTGGACCTTTTGATATTGTCTGGTAATGGTAATTGGCCAGTACGCTATAACAAGCTAACTGCTGAAAATCTCTGGATATGCAACAAACTTGTTAGTTTTCAGAGTTTAACAGATATGTTATTGCACGTTGGGATGCAATGCACCTAGGCAATTTAACCATTTCTATCATGTCTTTGCTTCTTACCACATGCGTCATCACGACTTTTTATCAGTTGTGCATCTCTTTTTTTCTCATTTTCCTTTTTCTTTTTCTTGTTTTAAGGTGGTCGAATCTTATGTGGATTGCCTACGTATCATGACCCCGCATGAATCAGACCAAGCGTAGTTCTCGCCGATAAAACAAACTATATCTGCATACAAAACATTTTTCCCTTTTTTTTATTGGCAAACGAAACGAACTATGTATATATTTTTTTATTTTATAAATAAAACAAACTATTTTTTGAAAATATATATGTTTTTTTTCCAGTGGGAAGTAAAACAAACTATTTAATAAAACAAACTATTTTGAAAGTAGAAACTTATCATTTTTCTTTTTCATTGACAAACAAAATAAACTATATAAATATTTTTTATTTTATTTTATTTTCTCAAAAAAAATCCGGCAGAGTTTCGACACTACTTGGGCATTGTAGTTTGTCTTCCTAAAAATGAGTAGTTATCTCTCTACATTATTATCATTATTACTATTTTTCATTTCTCCCCCAATATTCAAAAGCCGGTCAGCATGCAAGTCTGAAACAAATAATTGCGTAAAACAAACATGATGCAGCAAGATGGTCTTTTCATTTCAGGTTGCCTGTCTTAGACGGACCCAACCCCTGTATTGAGTCCCCTAAGTCAAATACAACATGATGCAAATAAGCGTTCCTACTAGGGATCCGGCATGAAGTCATGTTATTCTAAGTTCAAAACCTAAGTATGTGTTCTAGACTGTGTACCCGAGCGGACAACTCGAGNCCCCCCCCCCAATATTCAAAAGCCGGTCATCATGCAAGTCTGAAACAAATAATTGCGTAAAACAAACAGGATGCAGCAGGATGGTCTTTTTCATTTCAGGTTGCCTGTCCTAGACGGACTCAACCCCTGTGTTGAGTCCCCTAAGTCAAATGGAACATGATGCAAAATAAGCGTTCCTACTAGGGATCCGGCATAAAGTCATGTTATTCTAAGTTCAAAACCTGAGTATGTGTCCTAGACTGTGTACCCGAGCGGACAACTCGAGTCGAGGAAGGAGCTCCTTTCCGAGAACCAAAAGGCCAGCCGGCTTAGAAACTTTCCGAGCCTCTTTCTTATTTCAGGGTACGACACTAACAGAATAGGGAGTCTCAACCAGTAAGCATATCCCTGGAGGTAAGAAGAGAAGGTTTCGACACAGTTTATATGTACAGTTCAAATAATATTAAAGCGGTAAAAAGCATCATTTTGCACATTAGGCATAGATCATATGAAAATATCAGATAATAAAGCCAAAATACAACAATTTATCATAAGCTCGAATTTCTAACCCTGAACCAGTGGTTCTAGGTAAGTAAATATTTCCCTAGTGGAATCGCCAGAGCTGTCACACCTCCTTTTTCTGCTACTCCGCGAAGGGCGTGGTAAAGGGAGTTTTTCCGATTAAAGGACAATCGTACGGGATTTGTTATTAAGAGTTGGAATCGCCACTTGAGAGATTTATGGTGTCCTAAGTCACCGGTTTGAATCCTGAATCGAGGAAAGATTTGATTCCATATTACTGTCTACGAATCAGAAATCCTGAATAAGGAATTCTGTTAACCCGGGAGAAGGTGTTAGGCACTCCCGAATTCCGTGGTTCTAGCACGGTTGCTCAACTATCATATTTGGTTTTATCTGATTTCAAGACACGTTCTATTCTATGTTCCTTTTATTAGTAGTCCTCTTTCATTATATATTTATTTTTAATAAGAATTGCAACGTTGTAAAAATGTATCTCGAACCACGTCGCACCAGTGCACCCGTGGTTTTTGACACATTCCGACTTCGTTGATTTGGATTTGGGTCACATAAATGTGCACACGTATTTAGGAAGGTAAGATCATTAAAACGCGCCTAAAGCGACTAACGTCTTTTTATCGTTATGGAAAGGTCGTGAACCTTGCTAAACGGCACGTCCCGAATGCTAAGTATTTTGAATTAAGTAATTGATGAAGGCCCCGCAATTTGTATTTTTGTTTGGTGAGGCTCGTCTCATATTATTATTAAAGATATCCTATAGTGACTATATTTCTATTAAATTCGTCTCTAAAGTAAAAGAGATAAAAAAAATCCTAATTAATTTACATGCTAGAGCTATTATAGCTAAGTTCAAACGTAACTCGTTAATGCTGAAAACGGACATGGGCGCGGGCAGAACAGTTTTGGGCCCTTTTCCTATTCTAGCGTTGGGCCTGCTGCTTACTTTTTGCATTTGTTTGACATTTTAAGAAGCAATAATAAAATGATGTCTAATGAAGACATGCTTTTATGAACGTAGATGCATAACTCGTTAATTGAAAGAGTTTGAACTATTAAGTACCCTATGGCCTTATACATATTTGGTAGCATGCTTATAAAGAATAAACTGAAATGCTAGAATGTTACCACTACATCATAGGTTCTTTAAACTGGCATATGAGGGAAAGAATTTACCCTCTAAGCTGTTACAGGTTCATACTCAGTCGGACACCACAACCACTTTACATGTTTCTAATGAAGACTACTAACTACACATATACAACTGAATATATAAAACTACAACTAAATATATTCGAAACTGCAAGACTTCATTTCATTTACGCTTCAAGTTTCAGCTACAAGTGTACCAGTATAGCAATGTGTACCTGGTATTTGGAAATAAAGAAGAAGGAAGATCAGCAGTAGCAGTAATATGAACAACAATACAACACACCAAATAACAGCAGCAGCAATGGAACAGTAAACCCAACAAATGACCAGAAATACCAATCAGCAGTAGTACACAGCAACTACTTGAACCCCTCTCAAACTTTCAAAATCAAAACAGGACCAATAACCCCAATGAAACAGTAATAAACTCTCAAATACTGACCCAAAGAAAAACTGAAAGCAAAATCCTCTATATATGTCCAAAAATCAGCCCTTTTAAGTTTGATCCCTTAACTTGATTTCAAAGACCAAACTTCACTCTCAAATTCTGACCCCTTTTTTTAAGATTTAAAAGCCAGCCCGAACTGTATGAAAAGAACTGAAATATACTGATTTCTATTCTCCAAAACCAATCCCCTAGGCTCTCAGAATGTTAACTCTTTTTGTATTTTTCAGTTCTATTCTCCAAGATGTTCCCAAAAAGAAGAAGCCCCCCTTAGAGTGACTGCTTCCCCCTCTATTTATAACCCAAAACAGGCCATGCCAGCTCTTAGGAGCACTCAACCTATTAAGGAATAGATCAGCCCATAATATTCTTTTACAGCTACACTACTATGTGTCTGGTTCTCTTTTTTAATTCAAATGTGTATGAGCAGCCTATTATTTAATTATTTACCCTTAAAACTTGCCAATACCATTATATCTTGTTCCCCACTTTTATTAAACAATACATTAGCTTTAATGTTATATTAACTTAACAATTCAGCAAGTTTTCTATTCCCGAAATACCCCCTGAACCTACTGTGAATTATTGAGAATACCCCTTCCCATTTGTATTATCAGCTATAACCAATTCCCTAAATTCATTCATTGATTCAAGCCCAGTCAAACAGGGGAGTTAATCCAATTGCCTAAGTTGGTCATATTGGGAACCAATCCTGACCAACTTAAAGCCAAAGGATCAAGCAGGCAATTAAAAATGCAGACAAAAATCAAAGCAATACTGAACAAGCACATTGACAAGAGGAACAGGCTAGAAATTCTACTATAATGAGCAGACTCATGTTTTTTCTAGTTTTTCAAGTGAGTTCAGTTGACGACACTTACTTAATTGACCATACGAGCTATAACAGATAGCTAGCAATCAATAAACAAGATATATCAAGCAGGTTACCATATGGCTTTCAGTGACTTTAGATGCAACAGGGAGTTTTAACATGAACTTAACTTTTCTATGACTTTAAACAGGTTGAACACATAACTCACTATATGTACAAGTAACAAACAAACAGAAGAAAATGATCAAATAAAAGGTCTTATGAAGACGGACATAATTGAAAGAAAAATAACAAAAAAATCAAAATTAACTAAACACGCAAGCAAACACAAATAGAACATAAACGAGAACAGAAAGAAGAGAAGAACTTATCTCGGAAGCTTAGGAACGAAAACGACCCAGGCTGACTCGACTCCTTTTGAGGTCGAACAGACTTTAATCGAAGTGTTCTCAACTGAGAACACCTTAATTAAGGTCTATTAGACCCCAACCCTGCATTAATTTGGACAGACCCCCATGGTGTTGTGTTCTAGGGTTCACACAGTCGATTTGGGGCTTGAAGTTTTCTGGTTAGATTCGAACCAAACCAGGCTTGGTTTGGTTACGAGAGAGGTCAGGGGAGTTTCTGGTATGAGTTTGGGGCTGGTTGGGGTAGTTTTAAGTTTTGCTCGAATCTGCGATCGAAGATTCGAGAAGCTACGGGCTGATTGGAGCAAAACGGGTAAGGGATTTGGATTGAGGGTGGTCTAATTGCTTTAGGGTGTTAATTTGGTGGTCGTTGGACCTCCGGCTGTCGGGTTTAAGGCGGAGGTACGCAGGGGCGGCGCTAGGGTTTAGTGCTGGTTCATCTCTGAACTTCAGAGAGAGAGACGATGGGGGTGAGGGGGGCTTGGTTTGAGGGGGGCGTGGAATTAATGGGTTAGGTATATTAAAGTGGGGGTTTTGATTCTGATCCGTTGGATCATGACAGTCGACGGTCTAGATTGATTGTGATGCGGGAAAACGGGGTCGTTTAACATTAAAGGGAAACGGGTATGGGGAAAACAGGTTAGGTCGGGTAACGGAGGAGTCTCGGGACCGTTCGATCTAACTGTTTCAATGGCTAAGATTTATTGGGCTTAAAACGACGTAGTTTCACGCTCCTACTACGTTGTTTCACTGGCTAATTTGGATTAGGTTGGGGTTGATCTGGGCTGGCTCATTTTTGGGCGAAATTGTTTGGGCCTGGGGTTTTTATTGAGAATTGGCCCAGTCCGAAATCACACATAATTAACTTAAAACCAAAATTCCTAGATTAAATCCTAAAATCAGGAATTAACTTAAAATTCCAATAAACTCTTAATAATAAATATCACATATAATTAAGCACCAATTTAAAGATCAAATCACACAATTGGACATTAAATGCTAAAAATACAAAATACATTCATTTTGTAAAACGACTTAATTACTCTTAATAGTAGAATTAAATCTTAAATGCAAAATGCGACATTTTTTTATTTTTTTTTATTAATTTAACAAATAAACATGCACAGACAAATGTAAACAATACAAGAAAAATAACACAAAATCCACAAAAATCACACACAAACCAAAACTATTTTATTTTGAATTTTTGGGAGTAATTCTCATATAGTGCAAAAATCACGTGCTTACACACATCACTCAACGTATCCTCACATATGGCCCTCGGCCTCAATCACTCCAGAAAATGATCATAAGCCCCTTGGGCATCAGTAAAACAATGGTGCTCAGCTCAAACAACACTATAAATATCATTTAAATCTCGAGTTGAATATAAATGTAGCTGAGTTCATGAAATAGTATAATTCAATTGGACTGAGTTCAAATAATATTTTAATTAGTGAGGAAAATAGTGATGGAAATTCACAAAAGATTTTAAATAATTGGCATGAAGCCCAAGTATGGCAATAAGCCTAAATCATGGTGAAAAATAGCAAGTCCTTGTCAAATACGCGGTAAAATATCAACCGGGATGGACCAAGTCACAATCCACAATAGTAAATGACCCCGCGCTCGTCATACAACGCGTGTCTCACCTTAACATAGCACTACGTTGCGCAATTCGGGGTTTCAAACCCTCAGGACATCATTTAAAATCATTACTCACCTCAAGACGGTCAAAGTCTAGCTTGCTATGCCCTTGCCTCTCAAATTAGCCTCCTCGTGCGTAGAATCGGGCCAAAACCACAAGGAATACATTATGATAAGCTAATGGGACATAACCCAATTGAAAGAACTCGAAAAACACCCCAAAACACGAAGTTGGCAAAACCCGAGCCCCGGTCCCACGTCTCGAAAAATTATAAAATCAACATCACCGGCTTCCTTATCTCACCACGAGTTCATACATACCAAATTCACAAAAATCGGAGTCCATTTGTCCCCTCAAATCACTAGTTTGAACTCTTTCAAATTTCAAGCCCTAACCTCCATTTTTAACCTTAATTCCCTTGGGTTTCTGGTGTTAATCCATGTTTTTACACCATAACAATGTAATCTAACACCAAGAATCCATACCTGATGAAAACTCTCGAAATCCTCTTCAAAATCGTCCAAAATCGCCTAAGTCCGAAGCCCCAAATGTTGAGTTGCCTCTAAAATTCGCGAAGATTAAATTAATACCCTCTTAACAGCAATTTTCGCTTCTGCAATGCCTTTGTTGTTTCTGCGACACCGCTTTTGCGGTTCTTTATCTGCTTTTGTGGTTCTTCGATTTTTACCCAGGACCGTTTCTGCGGTCACCCAATCGCAAATACGATTCCGCTTCTGTGGTCCGCATGTCAGCTTTTGCGGAACCTCCCAAGCCTCCTCCTTTCGCTTCTGCGACTCCCCCCATTGCTTCTGCGGTCCATTTCCGCAGAAGCGGGAATACCAGATATCAGATCCTTCAGCAAATCCTTAAACTCTAATTTCCTCACGTTAGTCACCCGAAATCACCCCGAGGCCCCCGAGACCTCAACCAAAAGTACCAACACAACTTAAAACATTATTCAAACTTGCTTGAACCGTCAAAACACTATAGTTAACATCAAAATCATCAAATTTCCTCAAATCAAAGCCTAAGTTCAACCAAAACTTCCGAAACTCGCATTCGATCGAAAACTAGACCGAACGATGTCCGAATGACCTGAAATTTTACACACATATCCAAAATCACCTAACGAAGCTACAGCAACTCTCGGAATTCCATTCTGTCCCTCGGATCAAAATCTCACCTATCAACCGGAATCCACCAAAATTCAAACTTCGCCAATTCAAGCCTAATTCTACACCGGACGTCCAAATTCAATTCTTATCGAACACCTAAGTCACAAATCATCCCCCGAAGCTAACGGAACCACCGGAACTCACATCCGAGCCTTCTAACTAAATAATCAACTTCTGGTTGACTTTTCCAAAACAAACTTCCTTCTAAGAGGCTAAGTGCCTCATTTCCAAGTAAAATCAATTCAACTCTACCCGATCAACTCAAATAGTGATATTAAATCATAGATAAATATAATATGGGGGAAACGGGGTGGTAACTCACGTGACAACGGGCCGGGTCGTTACATGTATTTTCCTTTATCTGATTTCAAGACATGTTCTAACTTTTGTGCCTTCTATTAGTAACTCATTTTTATTTTTATTTTTATTTTTATAAGAATTGCAACGTCGTGAAAATGCGTTTGGAACCACGTCGCACCAGTGCACCCATGGTTGTCAACATATTTCGACTCCGTTGAGATTAGGATTTGGGTCACATAAATGTGCACCAGTATTAAGAAGGTAAAATTATTAAAACGTGCCTAAAGTGACTAACGCGTTATTATCTTTGGGGAAAACCGTAAAATTCACTAAACGGCCCATCCCGAAGTTTAGGTATTTTAGTATAATATTTATCGAGGGCCCCGTAATTTATTTGTTTTGTTTAGCAAGCTCATCTCGTTTTATTGTTTAAAGGCCAATCTTAAAGTGAACTATGATTTTCTATTCTATTTTGTCTCTAGTAATAAAAGAAAATTTCTAATTTAACATTGTTTAATAATTATTGTACTTTGGTCCATGCACCCACATGAAATCAGATCCTTAAATCATTTTGGGCCTTGCATGCAACCCACATAAGAGACCACTAATCAGGTATGCCCGAAGGGTGGGCCAATCGTGGGGGTGGACTGGAGGGTGTCTCGACTGAAAGCTGCAGGCAGCCGTTTGGGCCTAGCAGTTGAACCCAATAAGATAAATTCCCCTGGCAACTTATAGTTCAACTTAGCCAATACAGACGTTTTGAAGGTCAAATCCATTCAGTTATGAGAATTCAACCTAAACAATCACTAATTACAATTCAATTCAACAAGGCAATTTATTACTCCAGCTATTTGCATGTTGTCTGATTTTTATATTGAAGCCCTAGGTAATTACTTTTGGAAATTGAAGTCTCAATCATGGAATCAGAATACACTTACAATACACACAATGACTAACAATCTGATTTTATATCCAACGACATGAAAATTTTCGTTTATGTATTTACGTATTCGAACATTCAATTGCTCATAAGTACCATCCTTAGGACTATATCAAGCTAGCAATATCACAGTCCACAGTCCAATACGGCTAGAAAGTTCAGAAGTCTACAGCAATGCCAACTTCTCACAATATTCAATTATTTATACTCTACCTAATCAAACCCATGAACATATGCAATATAGAAACAACTAAACAATCGACTCCTATTTCATCTAACAACTAACATGAAACTAACTTCAATTCTGCTATTACAGTCAATCAAATAACAAATGATACTTCTAGTCAGTCAAATAACAATCCAAGCAGTCCTGTTACAGTCCAATTAATTACATTCAAATCAGAATTAAACCATAAATCTAACTTATAATCAACTACCATTACATCATGTTATAGCATGAGCAAAATTGGAAATATTGTTGCATTTCATTCCAAATGGAGGTTACATCAGGGCAAATTCAAATGTGTACCTGGAAAATAGAGTAAATGTGAGAAGAGAAGAAGATCAGCAGCAACATAAGTTTAACAGGGATCACCACAGCAACAACAGGAGTAGTTTTTGAATTACAAACAATTCCTCAAACACCCAGGGATGAACAAACGAGTGACAGATACCAATGGATGACTAGACAGCTCAATCAAACCCAAATTTACTCAAATTCGAACCCAGCAAGTCTCTGAAACTTCAACAATCAAATATTGAACTAGAAAATGCAAATCAGCTATTAAAACCAGAAATTAGCTAGGCAATTGAATGAAACAGTATGTTTTTTTTTTAAATTTTTCTAGTGGATTTTTCTTTGTTCTTCTTTTTATTTTTGAATTTGAATTTCAGGTTTCAAATCTGGAAAATTGAGAGAATGCTGTTGGGGATATTTGGATGGTTGAATTCACTCCTTTCTCAAGGCATGTGGGTGCCATTTTATAGGCACAAGAGATAAAACTTCAGATTTTCCTTTTTCACACTAGTCCCTCTTTATTATCATTTTAGCCCCTTAGTTATTAACTTGTTATCCAAGTCACTACACCTATCTTTTTCAAATTACCTAAAAGCCCCCATCTAGAAGCTCCTAGGAAGTTCATCTTAGATTCCCTACTCTTGAACTACCTATTTTACCCCTGAATTTGAGCTAAACAGCAGCTATAACCAAACAACTCTTAATCTCTGATTTAACCAACTACAAAATAAAACCGTAATTTGGACCATTAATTAACCTATTCACTAAATCGAATTAACGGCAAACATCAGGAACTAACTATAAACTAAACTAATTAGGATCAATAACCAAGCGACATTCAAACAATTACTGATTAGACAAAATTATGATTGAAACTTAATACTATAAATCATTATCTAACAGAAAAGATTGAATTAAATTCAAATTGTTGACATAAACCAATAACCAATTAACATAAAGACTAAAAGAGCAGGCAGATACAAACAGAATCAAAGAAAACTATTGATTTTTAGATTAACAATTATTACTAAACAAAATTAAGAAACTAAACAGTCATAAAAAGTAAAATTAACACCAAGAAAAATAAAAGAAAAGAAAATTGGGAACTTACTAACCCAACTTCAAGAATCCGGTCAATCTCAAAAATCAAATTCTGCCACCTCTGGTAAAAGTTGGGCTCCACTGATGGCAAATTCACTACGAGGAAGGTCCAAGGATCATCTGGTATCATTGTGGGGAGAATTGGTGTGACTAGGGTTTTGGCCGGAAAACCTTCGATTTAAAATTCGAGGCATTTTAGTCATATTCGAGGGGAGGGACTTAGGTGTTTGAGATGAGGAAGCTGAGGAGAATCTACGGTGTTAATTTGGCGGCACCGGCGTCATGGCCGGAAAAGCTTTGGGGGAAGATTCGACGAACTCCGGTGAGATTTGAAAGAAACGGATGGCATATCTGGAAAGAGGATGAGTAGGGGAAGCTGGGGTGTTATTTTGGTGGCCATTGGTGGTGGTGTTGTCCACCGCCGGCGGCGGAGCCGGCGGAGTTACAGAGATGAGACACGAGGGAGAAAGACTTGGTCGTTAGGGTTATACACGGATTCAAACAGCTATATTAAAATACCAAGAACCAACATGGGTCGTTGGATCAAGGAAATTTGATGGCCAAGATTATCCCTCGCCTAAAACGGTGTCGTTTTAGCGAGTAACAAGATGGACCGGGCGGGGTTAGATTGGGCCTGGGCGTGGGTATGACCGGTTTGGGCATGGGTTCACTTCTTTTGGGCTTGGAATTTGAGATTAATCAGCCCAAATTCGGTTTTTTTGTTTTGTAAGGCCAACTCATTTTAATTAAAAGCTTTCCTTTTACTTCTTTTATTTCCCCTTTTTATTTGTTTTTCTATTTTGTATTTTTGTATTATTTTTTTGATTTTATAAAGATGCAAAAATTAAAATAAAATCCTAATATATTTCAAAGCTAAACTAATTAACTCCTAAAATTACTTAAAAACTATTTCGTCACGAATTCACAATTAAAACAATTCAAAAATAAACTGTTTTTGTTATTTTCTTCATGTTTTGTTCTAAAATAAATTAATCCCCTAATTAATACTAAAATATAAAATTAAATCCTAAATGCAAATATCAAATGTATTTTTATATTTTTCATATGAATTAAAATGCACAAATAAAAATGCAAACAATTAACAGAAAATGTCACAAAATCCACAAAAAAATAAAAAGAAATTATTTTGTTTGAATTTTTGGGAATAATTCGTATATAGTGCAAAAATCATGTGCTCACAGCTGCCCCTTTTCTCCCGGAAACATGAAGAGTTTTCGTGCAAAGATAAGTGAGCAAATACGAGCGATTTTTGCCCGTTTGAATATTCCGTGCGAATCATTTTGACAGAGTTGACCGCACCCTGCTTCAGAGGTTGCCTACATATCCTGGGTTAAACAGGAATCAGGTCAGTGTAGTTCGGGAAGGTTTGGTAGCTGGGACTACCAGGAGCTGTGATCTCATTGTTGTTGCTGCTGCTACTGCTCGCTGACCTCCTTATTACGCCGTGTTGAAATAAAAAGAAGTTAGCCTACGCTACGATCTATGATTTACAGAAATGTCTTATCTATGTCTTCAAACTTGTTCTTGTGTTGCTTTGATCTTGCATTCTTCCGATGGAATTCTTGCATTGTGACGGGAGATATTCTATCATTCCTCTGAGTGATGCCTGATATGTGCCTCTATTCTCCAGGCGGGCTCCTGAATTCTGACGCTTGAAAAGTATTCCCTTGTTCTCCAGGTGGGCTACTGACTGCAACAAAATAGACAAACAAAGAAACTTTTCTGCCCCAGTTTGGTGACTGGGCACACCATGTTATCAAAGATTAAAATTGAAAGCTAAAATACGAATTGTACTTCCCCTATTCTCCAGGTAGGTGCCTGACTACTGAACCTTTGAAATGTATTCCCTTGTTCTCCAGGTGGGCTCCTGATTGCTGAACTTGAAGAATATTCCCTTGTTCTCCAGGTGGGCGCCTGATTGCAACAAAATAAACAAACAAAAGAAAATTTTCTGCCCCAGTTTGGTAATTGGGTATAGCATGTTATCAAATATTAAAAATTAAAAGTTAAAATTGAATTGTACTTCCCTTGTTCTCCAGGTGGGCGTCTGACTGCTGAACCTTTAAAATGTATTCCCTTGTTCTCCAGGTGGGCTCCTGATTGCTGAACTTGAAGAATATTCCCTTGTTCTCCAGGTGAGCGCCTGACTGCAACAAAATAAACAAACAAAAGAAAATTTTCTGCCCCAGTTTGGTAAATGGGTACAGCATGTTATCAAATATTAAAAATTATAAGCTAAAATTGAATTGTACTTCCCTTATTCTCCAGGTGGGCGCCTAACTGCTGAACCTTGAAAAGTATTCTCTTGTTCTCCAGGTGGGCTCCTAATTGCTGAAACTTTGAAAGTAGTCCCTTGTTCTCCAGGCGGGCTCCTGACTGCAAAAAATAAACAAAAAAAAGAAAATTTTCTGCCCTAGTTTCAATCAAAGAAAGATTTGTTAATATAAAATGGTGGTTAGTTACTGGAATTCTTGCTGGAGTATGTCCTAGCTGCTTGAGCTTTACTCCGACCTGCTTCCCTGGACTTGCCTCGAACCTCCTCGACTTTCTGACCGAATTTCAACCCCTGACTTTATTGACCCAAGTGTTTTACCCCATATTGTTGTTTTTGTGTTTCTGACCCCTCTATCTGAAACTTCGCTTCTTCCCACAATTATCTGATTAACCCACCGATGGAACTTCCAACGGTCCTTCATGTCTTACTTTTCTTTGATATGTTCCAGTCCCGCTGTGTCGTACAATTAGGAAGCTGGTAATTAGCCTTGACATCCTTCTTTGTTTTTGACCAGAACTGACACTGAAACATCTTATAGACAGACTCCAAGATAATGAAATGCAATGTCCTTGAAGGTTGAGGATAGAAAAACTCCGAAACGGATGATTTGTAATGAAGAGAAGAGGATAGAACTTATCTGAATGGAACGGCTGGTACCATTGATTGTGCCATGCATTTGGATTAACCAGCCTAGTCTATCCAACCAATCAGCTTCCAATTTTCACATTTTCTATTCCATACTTTCATAACCTGACTTTCGCCAAAACCCTAACCCTGTACGGCTTGCCATGTTTCGAGCAGTCGTCAACCACAGACTTGCTTCATTTGCCCATCGCAAAACTCACTTCGCCTTATGGTACCCGTGAAGGTTTTCACCAATAAGACTCTCTCATTTTTTATTTCTCTCAGCTCATGGCGCCTTATGGTGCCTGTGAAGGTTTTCACCAATAAGAATCTCTCATTTTTAATTTCTCTCAGCTCACGTTGCCTCATGGTACCCTTGAGGGTTTTACCAATAAGACTCTCTCATTTCCACCATTTCTCTTCTGGTACCAGAGTGTTGCCCCCAACATGAATCATTTTTCCTGCTCGCATTGGCACTTCTTGAAGATTGATCGGAAGGTCTTCCTTTGGACCGTAATGTGGGCTTTTGGATAGGGTTAGAAAGAAAGGGTATCAAAGGCTCAAAACAATTCAACATGGGTTCAAAATTACAGCTTTCGGAATCAAATTTCTCACAACAACAACAACTTCTATCCCAGTTTCTTTCTTGGGGACTTTTGGATTTTTATTTTGGTGTGACTAAACCTCAGTTAGAGGTTGCCTACGTATCCTTTCGGAATCAAGTCGAACGTAGTTTAGGTCGTAAAATTATATCGTTATTGCGATCTTTCCTTTCTTCCAGTTTCCCTTTTCTTCCTTTTCATTTCTTTTCTTTTCTTTTCTTTTCTGTTCTTTTCTTTTTCTTTTTTTTTCTTTTCTTTTCTCTTCTTTTCTTCTTTTCTTTTCTTTTCTCTTCTTTTCTTTTCTTTTCTTTTCTCTTCTTTTTCTTTTCTTTTCTTTTCTCTTGTTTCAACACTTACTTTCCCGATCGGACCTACGAGTTTTATTATTGATTCCGAAAGAGGGGTACGAAAGAAAATATAATAAGGCTCAAAGGGATAATAAAGGATAAAGTGTTTGGATAGCAGAACAAAATACCTTCGTCATTTCAATCTCAAAACATGCCAAATACAAGTAAGTACAATTAGACAAAGAAATCATACATAGTATCGTTTAACTGTGTCAGAGTTGATAGCCATTTCTACACATTTTCCTTCCACATCTGCCAGATATAATGCACCATTGGACAACACTCGGGTTACAACAAACGGCCCCTGCCAGTTGGGGGCAAACTTTCCTTTTGCCTCAGCCCAATGAGGTAAGACACGCCTCAATACCAATTGCCCTACTTCAAACTTCCGCGGACGCACTTTCTTTTTATATGCTCTTACCATTCTATGTTGGTACAACTGTCCATGACATACTGCTGCCAATCTCTTTTCATCAATCAAGCTCAGTTGTTCCAAGTGAGCCTTAACCCATTCAACATCGTCAATTTTTGCCTCGGCGATAATCCGGAGGGATGGTATTTCAACCTCTGCAGGTATTACTGCTTCCGTACCATATACCAACGAATAAGGAGTCGCCCCTACTGAAGTGCGAACAATTGTGTGATAGCCTAACAAGGCAAAAAGTATTATGCCATTGCCTGGACCCTTCCACCATTTTCCGAAGTATCTTCTTAATGTTCTTGTTAGCTACTTCGACCGCTCCATTCGCCTTAGGACGATATGGGGTGGAATTGCGGTGCATGATCTTAAACTACTGACATGTCTCCGCCCTCAGATGGCTATTGAGATTGGCACTATTGTCTGTGATAATTACCTTCGGGATTCCGAATCGACAAATGATATTCGAATGCAAAAAATCGACCACTGCCTTCTTGGTCACCGATTTGAAAGTTTTCGCCTCAACCCACTTAGTGAAATAATCAATGGCTACCAAAATAAACATGTGCCCATTTGATGTCGCCGGCTCGATTGGCCCAATAACATCCATTCCCCAAGCAACGAAGGGCCATGGTGCTGACATTGTATGCAGTTTAGATGGTGGAGAATAAATCAAATCTCCATGTACTTGGCATTGATGACACTTGCGCACGAAACTTATACAATCCCGTTCCATAGTAAGCCAATAATAGCCTACTCGGAGAATCTTCTTGGCCAATACATATCCACTCATATGAGGTCCATAAACTCCCGCATGTACCTCGGCCATGATAGTTGTAGCCTGTTTAGCATCTGTGCACCTCAATAAACCAAGATCTACGGTTCTTTTGTACAACACTCCTCCACTGAAGAAAAATCTGCTTGCTAAGCGTCTAATGGCTCTTTTTTGATCCCCTGTGGCCTGTGCCGGATATACTCCCACCCTGAGGTATTCTTTGATATCATGAAACCACGGCTCACTATCAAGCTCTTCTTCCACCATGTTACAATAGGCATACTGATCTTGGACCTGAATCTGCAATGGGTCCACATACGCCTTATCTGGATGATGCAACATCGATGCCAAAGTGGCTAAAGCGTCAGCAACTTCTTTACGAATCCTTAGAATATGCCTGAAGTCTATCGACTGAAACCGTTGACAAAGTTCATGCAAACACTGCCGGTACAGTATGAGATTTAAGTCTCGTGTCTCCCATTCTCCCTGAATCTGATGTACCAGAAGGTCCGAGTCGCCCATGACCAAGATCTCCTGGACACCTATGTCTATAGCCAACCTCAGACCCAAGATACATGCCTCGTATTCAGCCATATTATTGGTGCAGTAGAAACGAAGTTGAGCTGTAACAGGGTAGTGTTGCCCTATCTCAAAAATAAGTACCGCTCCTATCCCGACACCTTTGGTATTGGCAGCCCCATCAAAGAACAACTTCCACCCCGGTTTTTCATCTTGTTCTAATTCCTCGACAAGCATTGTCTCCTCATCAGGGAAGTAGGTCTTCACAGGTTCGTATTCATCATCAACTGGGTTGTCGGCTAGATGATCAGCCACCACTTGTGCTTTCATCGCAGTATGGGTCACGTAGACAATATCAAATTCTATGAGCAAGATTTGCCACTTTGCGAGCCTCCCTGTGGGCATGGGCTTCTGAAAAATGTACTTCAATGGGTCCAACCGAGAGATGAGATAGGTGTTATATGATGACAAGTAATGTTTCAATTTCTGCGCTACCCAGGTTAAATCACAACACATTCTCTCAAGCTAAGTGTATTTTACCTCATAAGATGTGAACTTCTTGTTGAGGTAGTAAATCGCCTGCTCTTTCTTTCCTGTGACGTCATGCTGCCCCAGTACACGGCCAAAAAAGTTATCTAAAACTATTAGATAGAGGATCAAGGGTCTTCCCGGCTCTGGCAAAACCAACACGGGTGAACTGTCCAAATACTCATTAATCTTGTCAAATGCTGCCTGACATTCGTCCGTCAATCTGATCACATCATCTTTCTTTAGCAGCTTGAAGATAGGCTTGCAAGTCGTCGTAAGCTGGGCAATGAACCTGCTCATATAATTCAACCTGCCGAGCAAACTCATCACCTCTTTCTTGCTTTTCGGAGGTGGTAACTCCTTAATGGCTTTGATTTTGGACGGGTCTAACTCAATACTGCGTCGACTTACCACAAACCCCAACAACTTCCCTGACGGAACTCCAAATGCACACTTTGCTGGATTAAGTTTGAGGTTGTACCTACGGAGCCTCTGAAAAAATTTCCTCAGGTCTTTGACATGGTCACATTGCTTCCTTAATTTTATAATCATGTCATCTACATAGACCTCAATTTTCCGATGTATCATGTCATGGAACATGGTGGTCATTACCCTCATATATGTTGCCCCTGCATTCTTCAACCCAAATGACATGACCCTATAACAATAAGTCCCCCAAGGCGTGATGAATGCCATCATTTCTGCATCTTACTCATCCATTAAAATCCGGTGATAGCCCGCATAACAATCCACAAAAGAACCAATCTCGTGTTTGGGACAATTGTCAATCAAAATATGGATGTTTGGCAGTGGGAAGTTGTCTTTTGGACTCGCCTTATTGAGATCACGCTAATCAACGCACACTCTAGTCTTTCCATCCTTCTTTGGTACAGGCACAACATTAGCTAACCAGGTGGGATACCAGGTGACCCAGATGACCTTCGCATCAAACTGCTTGGTGACCTCTTCTTTGATTTTCACACTGATATCTATTTTAAATTTCCTCAACTTCTGCTTGACAGGAGGGCATGCTGGGTCTGTGGGCAATTTGTGGACCACCAAATCGGTACTTATACCCGGCATATTGTCATATGACCAAGCAAAAACATCTTTGTACTTAAACAGCGCTTTGACTATCTCTTCTCTGAGCGGAGGCTCCAAATGGACACTTATTTTTGTTTCTCGAACATTCTCCTGATCCCCTAAATTGATTGCCTCTATGTCGTTCAGTTTAGGTTTGGGTTTTTCCTCAAATTGGCTTAATTCTTTATTGATTTCTTCAAAGGCTTCCTCATCATCATATTCTACCTTGACATCACACTCAATTTCTTGTATTATTATTTCGGAGTTAAATTGAAATCAAGACTAGGCCGAAGACTCCTCATGCATGACACATCAGTGATACCAGCATAAAAGGGACTGTACAAGAAAGAAAAGAAAGACAAAATAGAGGCTATCAGGAATGAAAAAGGAAGGAAATTGCATTTCATTAAAATTGTAAGATAACAAGGTTTAACTCATCCAAACGGACGGAACATAGCATCCGAATTACAACCTTGGAAATAATCCAGATTAAATTGAAAGGAAAATCAAAACTAACTACCAGAACTCCCTCCGGGTAGGAAAAGGAGTAGCTTCCCAATTGTTAAGCTTTGCATGGGGTCCCACGAACTGCACATCTGCTTTGCTTGGACCTTCGCCTGCCTCCACCACATTTACATCGCCAAACAGCTTTTCAAACCTCTCCATCAGTTCCTTGTTGGGTTCTATCACCACAGAATTAAGCATTGTCATTACCGGGCGCCTCTTAGTACCAGACTGGACAAAGGAATGGGAAAGGCGAAGGATGGGTTTTGGAAGGGTCCATGCTCTCTTTTTCATCTTCTTAGCTCTCCTTATGTCAGTAGTAGTGGGCTTAAAGCCTAAACCAAAAGTATCCAGGTTTCCAGGAAGAGATACCAGTTGTATGATGCCCTGTAACGAAGCACCCAAGCCTTTTCCAGGTAAGAATCCATTTTTTATCATTTCTAAAGCCACCATGACAGATGCAGCAGCTACTCTGGGCCTAGGAATACACTCTTATTCCAGAATTTTGGCAACTGATACTGTGTCCAAGACTTGGTAAACCCATGGACCTTTGTCATCCTCAGCTTCATCGAAAGGCATAATGGTATTACACGAACT
>MU670048.1:380573-423311 GCA_026770625.1 Nicotiana glauca | reverse complement strand
TATTATCTTATTTAAGAAATAACCCCAGCTGACGACTCAATGGTCATGCCAACTACACATTATATAAGGTTTTCAAAAGGTGTGATCTCATTTATGTTTGGAAAAGAGGAAATATGGTCCCACACATGCCAAATTTTAAAAGTTCTCTGCCTTTCACTCTTTACTCACGTAAATTCCAATTATCACATTAGCCATCTAGTGAATGATATCATATGAATAATTAATCACACTAAAATGAAGTCAATATGCTAAGATTCTTCAAGCAATGTTCAACGCCAACAAACACAGAATGTTCAAAACATGAAATACAAAGACTCACTCATGGCATATATGATAACATAGTGATGCAATTAAGAGATAAACCTTAAGAAGGATCTTACTTTGAGAGTTTAAAGCTGAGGAAATCCAAAGGAAAATAAGAATTCCAAATCGGACCAAACTCGGACCTCGACTAATCCTCAAACTCGACTGAAGAAAGGAAGAACGGGCAGTGAATGTGATCCACGAACGGATATCGATAGACCGAAAACTTTGACTTAAAGCTTTGCTGCTTTGAGGATCTTTCACGTGCTTGCATGAGAGGTTCGAAGAGATGTTTTGGCAATGGTTCGGTGCCTGTTTTCAGGTGGCTTATTGGCCATTTTTACAGCTGTTTTTGAGGTAGTTTAAGTGAGGTTTCAGGCAGGTTTAAGGTCCTTTTGATGGCTGCTTCTTCTCTCAAGGAGGAGTTGGTCAATGGAGGGGGTCCTTTTCTTATTCTGCCGCTATTGCTTGGTCGAAGAGAGGGTGAAAGAGGGAAAGGTTGTTGTTGCTGAATTGGAGAAGAAGAGGATGGGGGGATCAGGGATGGGTGATTAGCGGCATGAGGAGGAAGACGGGTGGTGGCTATTTTTTGTGTGTAGAAGAAGAAGACGATCCTCCAGGGGGTTGGGGGTTCCTTTTGCGGCTGATCTATTTTTTGGGTGCCTAGGGATCTAAGATTTTTTAGGGTGTATATGGTATTATATAGGGTAGGGATTAGGTTAGGGGTATGGGCCTAGGGATTTTGGGCCAAAGTCTAAAAAAATAAACTATAAGATTTATAAAAACGAGATAAACCAACCTAAAACTAATTCCTTCTTCTAAAAATATGTACAATTTAATTTAAAAATATAAAACTAATTTTAATTAATTAAACTAAACTATAAAACATAAAAGTGTTTTTTTTTTTATTTTTAAGATTATAAAAATAAAGATAGGGTACTATTTTTGTATTTTTTTTAAGATTAAAAATGATAACAAAATATTAATAAACCTATTTTTTGTAAGTTTCCGTGTTCTTGTAATAAAATAAAGTAAAATAGAAAAAATTAGTTGAAATGGCGATATTAGGCCTAAACTAAATATTTACATGCTAATATGTGTAAAATTTCGAGGGGGGAGGGGTCAAAAATCACATGTCAACAAGGATAGAGGAATCTGACACCGCACAAGGAATGACTAGAACTGGAAGAGTCTACACACGTAAACACCTGGGAGGTTCAAGTAAGGATTCCATTGCTAGGCAGCCTGTCATTGAGACTGGGCCGGATGACATGTGGAGGAAAGTTCGGGCGAAAGAGTATTCTGTTGTTGATCACTTGAACAAAGTCCCTGCTCAGATATCTATCCTGTTACTATTACAAAATTCAGAGGCACAGAATAACCCCTTCATAAAAGTACTGAGCGAGGCTTATGTACCCAATAATATCACTGGTGGAGAAATGGCTAACATGGTGGGTCAAGTGATGGAGAGCCATAAGATTATCTTCCACGAAGATGAGCTGTCGCCCGAAGGTTTGAATCACAATTGAGCATTGCATATTACAGTACAATTTGAGGACAAGTTCACTACCAGGGACCTGGTTGATGGAGGTTTTAGTCTGAATATTTGTCCACTAGATACCCTGAAAAGGTTGGACAAAGGTTTTCATGAAATACGGACCGGAAGCATGAATGTGAAAGCTTTCGATGGGTCCCAGAGGGCCATGATCAGGGAAATCAACCTTTGCTTGCAGATGGGGCCAAATTGATTCGACGTTGAATTCCAAGTGCTTGACATACCAGCCTCATATAATCTTTTATTGGGCCGCCCATGGATCCATGCTGCTGGACCCATGCCCTCCACACTACATCAAGTCATCAAATTCGAATGGTACCATTAGGAGTTGATCATTCATGGAGATGGGAGTAACGCCATCTATACTAGTCAAACCATCCCAACCATCAGACATAGAAGGAGGCTAGGAGGAGAAACCCATCATCACATTGAACGGGTGAGTTCCGTCGAGAAAGATAAGTGGTGGAGTAACAAAATAGAAAGCATACTAGCATGGTCCGGATATGAACCCAGCAAAGGGTAGGTAAAGAACCTCCAGGGTATCACCAAGCTGATACGGCTGAAAAATCATGGTACCACTTTCGGGATTGGATACCAATATACATGGAAAGAATACAGGGAGTGGTCTCCTCCATGGCGTGGACTATATTACCCTCTTGGGCAACCGGTACCATGTTTTTCATCAGGCAGACACAATATGTGGAACTATAGAAGAAGAAGCACTATCTGGACTAAAGGATTTGTTCTTGGAAGATAAGGATATGGACTACAGTGCCATAATTGAGGAGGAGGAGGAAGAAGGCCTCACCATTTAGACTATGGCAAAGGGAGTTGTTCTCAAAAACTGGACTGCCACACCATCCCGAGCCCGCCAAGTCCCTGGGTAGCTTGGCAAAATTTATAGCTGTTCTATGTGCTTAAATTTTTTTAGCAATTTTGTTTTAAGATTTATTTGTTTCAAAATAAATGCTTGATTCACCGAGCCAAGATTTGTTTGAACAAGTTTCTCAGTTTTAATCAAATACATTTATCCTTTATCGTCATTCATTACTATTTTATACTTTTCCCTTTTACAATGTTATTATTACTTTTTCTGATGAACCAATAACTATGACATGTCAAAGAAGATGAGAATAGTGACTCAGAGGAAGAAGATGAGATACCCGAGGAAATTGTCAAAGAAGTTAAGAGTTTTTAGAACAAGCCTAAATCTAACTTGGACAAAACAGAAGCAGTAAATTTGGGAAACGTTGAGACCATCAAAGAGATCCGCCTCAGCATTTACTTGTCGCCAACAGAGAAGGAAGAATACATCCATTTTCTAATTGAATACGAGGATATCTTCGCATGGTCGTATGATGATATGACCAGTTTAAGCACATCTATAGTAGCTCATAAGTTGCCTGCCAATCCCATGTGTCCCGCCAGTCAAGCAGAAACTTAGAAAATTCAAACCAGACATGAGTCTAAAAATCAAGGAGGAAGTTACCAAGCAGATCAAATTCAAGGTTCTCAGGGTAGTTTAGCACCCAACATGGTTAGCTAACATTGTGCCAGTTCTGAAGAAAGACGGGAAGGTCCGAGTATGTGTTGATTATCGGGATTTAAATAGAGCAAGTCCCAAAGAAAACTTCCCACTGACAAATATACATATCCTAATCAATAACTGCGCCAAGAATGAACTCTAATCCTTTTTTTCAAATTCAAGGTTCTCAGGGTGGTTTAGCACCCAACATGGTTAGCTAACATTGTGCCAGTTCCGAAGAAAGACGGGAAGGTCCGAGTATGTGTTGATTGTCGGGATTTAAATAGAGCAAGTCCCAAAGAAAACTTCCCACTGCCAAATATACATATCCTAATCAATAACTGCGCCAAGAATGAACTCTAATCCTTTTTAGATTACTTCGCAGGTTATCACCAGACCTGGATGGTTGAAGAAGATGCCGAGAAAACAACCTTTATTATGCCTTGGGGTGTATACTGTTACAAGATGATGCTGTTTGGTCTGAAAAATGCTGGGGCCACATACATGTGGACCATGACAACCATCTTTCATGATATGGTACACAAGGAAATAGAGTTATATGGGGACGACGTCATTATCAAATCCAAGAGGGACGCAGATCACACAGCAGACTTGAGAAAATTCTTCGACGGGCACAGGAGGTACAATTTGAAATTGAACCCCGCAAAATGTGCATTTGGGGTTCCTGCAGCAAAGTTATTGGGATTCATTGTCAGTCGCCAATGGATCGAGCTAGATCGACTAAAGTCAAAGCTATTTAGGAGGTACCATCACCTAAAAGCAAGAAGGACGTGATGAGCTTCCAAGGATAGCTCAACTACATCAACCGATTCATAGCATAGTCCACAGTAATATGTAAACCCATCTTAAAGATGTTGAGGAAAGATGCTGAGATAAGTTGGATCGAGGATTGTCAAAAATCTTTTGACAAGATCAAGAAATACCTATCCACACTGCCAGTTCTGGTCTTGCCAGAACTAGGACGACCTCTACTACTTTATCTATCTGTGTTAGATGGAGCCTTCAGATGTGTTTTGGGACAAAATGATAAAACAGGAAGAAAGGAGCAAGCCATATATTACATGAGTAAGAAATTTACGCCTTATGAAGCGCGGTACTCTCTACTTGAATGCACTTGTTGTGCTTTGACCTGGACAGCCCAGAAATTGAAGCATTATTTCTGTTACTACATTACATACCTCATATCCAGGATGGATCCTCTGAAGTACATATTTCAGAAGCCCATGGCTACTGGGAAGTTGGAAAAATGGTAGATACTACTGAGTGAGTTCGACATCGTCTATGAAACTCAAAAGGCAGTCAAGGGAAAGCATTGGCAGATCACCTCGCTGAAAATTTGGTAGGAGGAGAATACGAACCCTTAAAAACATATTTTCCCAATGAAGAAGTATCATTCGTAGGTGAAGACTGTTACGACCCCAGTTCACCCTCCATGAACATGTCGTGATGGCACCTAGTCCCTATGACTAGGTAAGCCTAACAATGCGGAAGATAAACCAAAAAATTTGGAAGCAAATAAATAAAACTGAACTGATAAAATAAACAGGGTTTAAGGTGCCGCTCGGCACAAACCACAACAATCCTCAAAAGCTAACAAAACTTCCCAAAACCCGGAAACTCACAAATCACAAGCTAAGGGGATACATAAGAGGCTCTGGCTCAAGAATATATATACAAAGGAGAAAATACTGGAAGTACTATACTTATTACAGAAAAGCTGGAAAGGGACTCCTCGGTCTGCGAACGTAGTAGATATACCTTAAAGTATCTACCATTACGCCTCCTTCCAAGACTGATAGAACTGAGCGGGAGTACCTGTATTTGCACAACAAAAATGTGCATAAGAGTAGTATGAGCACACCATGGCGATGCCCAGTAAGTACCAAGACTAAACTCGATAGAGTAGTGACGAGGAACAGTCAAGGCACCTACCAGTCGATAAACAGTATAATCATAGGAACAATGGTAATGACATGAATATGTAAAGAATGTGTGAACGACCAAAAAAAATGCTATAATTCACAATAAGGGGTAAATACAACAATTAACAACAAGAACATAATAAATGATGATACAAAATGACGGCAAAATAACAACCCAAATCTTAAGGTCACAACATAGCAAAGAAAAGAAACAAGTAAATAATTCCTATCATACAATGACGTTCACAGAAGGTCTTATCTCATTCTTTCCACAATTTCACCAAGTCTCTGACTAACCAGAATTCGCGAAGACCTAGCTTCTGAAATCTAACAATTGGCATCCTGTGCCCCATCAATCTCATGGTCATACCGACAACTAACTGGCTAACTAGGGCCACTCTCCCAAATATAATGGATAAGCGAGGCGTACCACCACCCTTAGAAAAGTCAGGAGGAATTCACCTTTAATAGGAGTACTCAGCTACGTGTATGCTTGTACAAATGTTTCTAACAAAATTCTATCAACCAACAAACATGAAAAAGGAGGACGGACCGCACATACGATGTTCCCTCACAACTCCCAAGCGGTAACGTTCATACAGATAAACAATCCACAATCACAATAGAAAAAAAATAGGAATGCCTTAACAGGCCGTCACAATTCTATACAATTAATCCCTGACATAGCCCACCTTATTTCACCACGTGTGCAGTAAATAATATAATAGGCACCGCCTTATTTCGCCACACGTGCATAACAATGTCCCACCTTATTCCGCCATATGCGCAACCCACATATAAGCATATAACATATCCTGCCTTATTACGCCGCATGTGCAAAACATCAATAACAACAATAGCACGGCAAAGACCTCGTGAAACCTTTCAACAATAACCGCATGGCATAAACCTCGTGCATCACAATAGCAACAACTGCACGGCAGAAACCTTGTGCATCACAATAGCAACAACCGCACGGCAGAAACCTCGTGCATCACAATAGCAACAATTTAACAGGGTGGAAATCCAACAAGAATGATAAATGCAGCAGTATAATAATGCAAATCAACGAAACAATGACAACTACTATGATAAAATAGAAACACAGGTCAAACACCACTAAATATCAATACCAATGAGGGTCTCCCAGGATACCGTCTTGTAGCCCTCTCCTCAACTGTCCAATGGACCTCCCGGGATACCATCCTGCAGTCCAGCTCTCGTACCAGTATCAAAGGATCTCCCGGGATACCGTCCCGTAGTCCAAAAATAAAAGTGCAATCACAGCCAAAAACAAACCAAGGGATAAATATGAAGGATGGAGTAGCAGATAGAACTAGCCTAGCATGCTTCATGTAGTACGACTAAACAACTTGGCAATTAGGCAATTATATCAGGTAGACATGCTTTCCTAGTCTAACACAAGTAACAGGCTTCAAGTGCAACTTCATATTCGATGATTACAAGGATCTAAGAGCCTAAAGGATCAATTTACCACAAATAAATCCGAACATGCACTCGTCACCTCGTGTGCAAGAAATACAATCAACAAAGAATACTCAAATCCTAAGGGGAAGTCCCCCACACAAAGTTAGGCAAGATACTTACCTCGAACCGGTACAAAATCACTGTCAAACGGTGCCCTTGCCACGAGTATCTGACTCCGAGTGGCCCAAATCTATTCAAACCAATTACATATTGCAAATAACATCACAAGTAACCAATTCCACTATTAAAATTAAAGCTAAGGCACGAAAATAGGTAAAATGACCAAAATGCCCCTCCAGTCAACGTCTCGAAATTGAATAATTTTCACATTTTCAGAACCCTCATACTCTCACGAGTCTAACCATATAAAAATCTCCCAAATCGGAGGTCAAATTCCCCCTCAAATCCTCATAATTAGGTCTAAGAAGTTTTACCCACTTTTCATTCAAAAACACGAAATTAAAGGGTGAAATTAAGAGGAGATTCATGGAATATGGTCTAAATCAAGTGGGAATTACTTACCCAAGTTGCCCAGATGAAATCCCATCAAAAATTGCCAAAAACGGAGCTCTAGAAGTCAAAATGTTATAAAAATGGTGAACCCTCGAAATGGCTAATTTAATATGTCTGCCCAGGTATTTGGCCATCGCGAACGCGTAAGGACTATCGCGTTCGCGGAGAGGAAAAATGAAGGGGGGTCCAGTTGTTTATCGTGAATGCGTAAAGCGGTTCGCGAACGCGAAGGGTAGGGGAATAATGCTTCGCGAACGCGTGGCTCTAAATGCGATCGCGTATAAGGAAAAATGGGCACCTTGCAGGTTACGCTACGCGAACGCGGTGGAGTAGACGCGAACGCGATGAAGGGGGAAAGGGAAACTATGCGAACGCGATAGCTTCTTCGTGATCGCGAAGAAGGACTGCTGACCTGCAAATTTTCTGCAATATTTCCAAACCTCAAATTGCTCCGTTGAGCATCCGAAACACACCCGAGACCCCGAGGGCTCAACCAAACCTACAGACATATCCCATAACATCATTCAAACTTGTACCAATCCTTAGATCACCCAAAACAACGCCGAAAACACGATTTAAGCCAAGATCCAAGCCTATGAACTTCAATTTCTAACCAAACATACTTTCGATCAAAAACCTATCCAAACCTTGTCCGAATAACCTGAAATTTTGCACACACATCCAAAATGACATGACGAAGCTACAGCAACTTCCAAATTCCAAACCGACCCTTGGATCAAAAATTCACTATTGGACCGGAACTTCAAAAATTCAAACTTCGGCATTTCAAGCCTTAATGAGCTACGGACCTCCAAATTACATTCCGAACACGCTCCCAACCCCAAAGTCACCTAACGGAGCTAACAGAATTATCGGATTTCCATTTCGAGGTCGTCTTCACACTGCTCCGAATACGGACTATTTTTCAACTCTTAAGCTCTCATTTAGGGACTAAGTGTCCCAAAACACTCCAAATCCTAATACCGAACGTTCCGGCAAACCAAAATAGCAGAAATGAACTAAGGGAAAGCAGTTAATGGGGGATCGGGGCATAAATTCCAAAAACGACCGGCCGGGTCGTTACAAAGACATTACTAAAGCATATGGCGGTTGGAGGATGTTCTTTAATGGAGCTGCAAATTTCAAAGGAGTAGACATTGGAGCAGTTTTGGTGTCAGAAACAGGTCAGTATTATCCCGTATCTGCTAAACTTAGATTTTCCTACACCAACAACATGGTGGAGTATGAAGCCTATATACTAAGGCTCAACATGGTAGTCGACATGAACATTCAGGAGTTGCTGGTGATCGGTGACTCAAAATTGCTTGTGCGCCAGGTAAAAGGAGATAGTAGTTGCCTAGGGACTTCTTTTAAAGCTTGTTAGAAATACTGAGCAACAGAGGAAGTTTCAGGGAAATGCAATTGTCAAAACAAACGCCCTAAGGCTTGCATGCATGCAAAATACCAGTATCTATGTTAATGCAGAACAAACAGGTTTTTGAAATAGACTCATTTAATATCTATAGGCATGATATCTAATAAGATTGAGGCTGTTTTGAAAGAACTTGTTTCAGGAAATGTTTAACACTTAATAAGACTAGTTTTTTTTAAGAAAATGAACTGGGCATAATGAAGTTTATTGTTAGACTAAATTAAATTACCAGACATTATTGTGAATAAAATCCCTATAGGCATAATATTCTAGGCGTATTACTGATTTTAATCGATTTGCGACAACATACATAAATACACATTATAACTGAATCAGAGTTGAGTCCTGTAGGCATGACATCTATTATTGAACTAATTTGAGACATGATTGTTTAGAACCTATAAAGATGGTTTTTAACATGACAAAATGTAGAACCTTATAAGCATGATTTCTTCTTGATGCAAACAACTTAAAAGTGGAATCCTATTGGCATAATTTCTATTAGGTAAAGCAATCGGATTTTTTAAAAGTAAAGCCTATGAACATGTTTTCTATTAGGCCAAGAAAACAAATTAAAGTGTAAACCTATGAGCATGTTTTCTATTTAACTAAAGCAATCAGACTTTAAGAATAATGCCATAAGATCAGGATTTCTACTCGTATTACCCCAGAAAGTATGCATCTACCCACCCTGTTTTACTAAATACTCCAAGTATCTGTTTACAAATTATTACAAGCCAAGTGGATGAAATATACATGAGTAAAAATGGAAAATAAAGAAGCTATTCTCTATGGAGCCTTCAATTATGCCCAAGTTTCCCAAGACTCCAGTGGTCTCATAAGCCTCAATTCCATAGATAAATCAGAGTCTAGGTGCATCAAAGTTCCCTAAGGGTCTCAAGGAATACGGGCAATGCTTACACCTAGACTTAGCAACCAAGAATTGAATCAGTACAGTGTAGAAAGGCCAGCCTCAGTATGCGAGAGTTCAGAGGGCTCTCAAGAGAATCCCAATGCATTACACATACTAGAGGGGGCAGAACTTATTGACTAAGAGTAAAGTGAAAGTGATGGACACAAGTTGAAAAGGTTTATTAAAAGACTGTAGTAGAAAGTTTGTTTTGAAAGTAATTAGTAAAGCAATAGAGATTGTTTGAAAAAGAGATTGGGGTGGTGAACAAAGTTCAAGCACCCCCGGATAGGATTATACATAGCTAATTTACATAACCAAATGAATTCAATGGTCACACAAAGGTCAGGGGTTTGTGACACATAGAGCATTTGACTGCCCACATGTAACCCATCAAAGGTCTTAGGACTAGTTTAAATATGCTCAGAAATAGCTGATATTGGCATGTTCATAAACCAGTCATAAAGAACACAGGCACATAGAGGGGTGATCGGGGTTTGGGGACTAATAAGATGGTAAGTACACAGTAGGTAAAAGGCAATTGGTAAGATACGCTTAGGAACACACATTAAGGGGAATGGACTAATCTAAAGGAAGGGGGGAGGCATAATATAATGCTGGCAATGTACTTTTAGCTACAAGTTTCACAACAGAATCACAAGTAGAAACAAACTAGAAATAGGATAAACTGAAATAATAAGAGAAGTATGTTATTGTTGAAACTTAAAATTGAAACTAGGACATACCAGTGAAGATAGAAGTAAGTATAATGAGAGAAAAAGAGAGCACAAATGATTAGTCATGGCTTGCAGCTGGCTAACAATGGCAAATAGCACAAGAGAGAGCAGAGATTTTTAGTAAGAGAGATAGTTTTTGAACCCCAAGTGTTCGTCTGTGTTAATGAAAGAGTAGAGTACTTATAGTTGAAAATAGGTAGTAATATAAGATAAGAATCATAGTAGCATAATAATTGAGGAACTCAGAATAAATCAATTAAAAAATCAAGGAAGTATTCCATAAAGTTAAGGGAATCAAATCAAACAGGAAGATTTAGTATCATATGAGGCAAGAAGAAAAATCAGTACATGACTAAATAAGAAAGGAATCAAGGTTTAGTAAGCATAGAGTAGTTAACTAAGACTAAATTCAGAAAACCTCAATTAAGGACACGACTCGGTAAAAAAATAAAGTATCATAGCAAATAAGGTAATGAAATCAGTCAACTTAAACATATGAGATAAAGCTTTTAGGGCTTTAAAAAGAAATCTTTAAATCAAACCATCAGTAAGGAAATCAGAATCAATCAAGAGAGGGTCACGATTCTATATTGTAACATATAAATAGAGAAGAACAAATCGGTATAGCAAACATGCAAGGTCAGCCATATCGACAAAAAGAAGCAAGAAATGAACAAATCAATATGAATAACAATCACACAAAGGTGATACAATTAGCCTAAAGACTCGTTAGAAAATCCATTCGAAACATGGTTATCAACATAAACTTAACAAAATCAAGTAGTCATGCTAACACACAGAAAAACAAAGATGATCTAAGATATTAGGGATTTTAACATAGTCGATTGACGCAGCTTGTGTGTATAGGATTTTCTACTCGTACTCTGTCAAATTCTAGTATAGTTTATGATATCGTCCCACAGAGATTGGACAATCTAAGCTACACACTTGTAATATTTTGATTACTATTTGAGAGAACCAAATTGATGAAAGGTGTGTTCGGAATTATAAATTAAAATAAATTTCTTCCAAAAAGTTTATATTTAAAAAGAGTTGGGAATCGTTGAATTTACTTGATATATCATTACAATAAAATCTCAGTTTCATACGTATTTCTCTAAAGAATAATTGTTTATTGATAATACAATTATATTTTTACACTAAGAAATAAATAACTAATTAACACTCCGTGAAGTTTTGTCAATTAATTGATTTAAAACTAGTGACGATTAAACTGAAATATCTTGCTTGAATTGTGCTCAAGCGTAGTAAAAACTTCGTGACAATATTTTTACTAGAAAATTAATAATATTTCTTTCAACAATTCTTCCGTGAGAATTAAAATTGAGGAAAGAAAGATTACAGACTTGAAATAATAATCTTACCAAATATTACTTTCACTCTAATATTCTATTCATCTGTTATTATATGTATTAATTTTGCTTCATGAGAATTATAAAATTAATGTAAGAATAACTTAGATATAAAATATTTAGATGTGATAATAATGATTAAAAAATCATCATTCGAGCGCAATATGAAATATAAATAGAGTTTCACACCAAGAATGTATTGAAACTGAGATAGTATTATAATTATTTCAAGCTTCATCAACTATCCCAATAAAATAAAATTACTCTATTATGAAGTAAAAAAAAGCTAAAAATTACTTTTAAAATACTAAGAATATTTTTACTACAAAGAGAAAGACTAGAGGAAGAGACTAAGATTACTCTTCTCTTTCTCTTTAAAAACTTAGAAAAAAGTAGATAGGAAATTGGATACACAGTGGGATGATCTTTCTTCTACAAATATATGCCTATTTATAGGAAAATGTTTACAAGATCTTGGTGATAATTTGCAAGATAATATCAATATATCATATGGCCTTGATGAGAATTTGACATGGCAATTTGTCATGAAATTTTGGTGAGATTTTGCCATAACTTTTGTATCTCTTTTTTTTTTTTTTTTTTTGAGCAAACATGAAAACATATATTAGGAAACTAAATAGCGTTTGTTACAACATTGTCTAGTAATGTGTCACTTAGGACACTTTAATTTTTTAGGCTTGCTAAACTATTACAAGCATCCATAGATAGGTACTTAATATAATAACGATCCTTGTCTAGATCATAGTCTGCAAGGTTTCAAACTACACATGGTGCTATTACAAAAACTTCCTTCTTCACTTCTGCACTTCCTTCCATTTTGGAAAGCTCGTGGGCTACTTTGTTGCACTCCCTAAACTTTTATATCTCTTTTTTTTTTTTTGAGAAAACATGAAAATATATATTAGGAAACTAAATAGCGTTTGTTACAACATTGTCTAGTAATGTGTCACTTAGGACACTTTAATTTTTTAGGCTTGCTAAAATATTACAAGCATCCATAGATAGGTACTTAATATAATAACGATCCTAGTCTAGGTCATAGTCTGCAAGGTTTGAAACTACACATGGTGCTATTACAAAAACTTCCTTCTTCACTTCTGCACTTCCTTCCATTTTGGAAAGCTCGTGGGCTACTTTGTTGCACTCCCTAAACGTGTGCTGGAGGATCATTCCCTTCCTTGGGTGCATTAACAACCTGCAGATGGAGACAGTATTGTCAAAAAATTGTTACCAAAAAATATAGCCTTTACGTATTCTGCACAATCTGATTCTATTTGGAGTGGAAGAAGGTTCCATTTCAGGGCCATTTTAGCCCCTCCTTAATAGTTTTTAATTCTGCATCCAGAGCCCCCATGGCCCTAATGAACTTGGTAAAACCTACAACCCACTACCCATTGCTATTGCGAAAAACTCCCCCTATGGAACTTTTGGAGTTGTCATAACAAGCATCCACATTTAGCTTAAAACATCCTTTAGGGGGTTGTAGCCACTTGATATTGATACGAATTGTTTCCATGGTTTAGGGATTATATTCAGTCATCAACTTGTACTCAATAACTTTTTGCATGGTATTATAAAGGATGACAACATTCTTCATATTGTTTTGGTTATTAGAATTTGTAGTAATCCAAATATCCCAAAGGGCAAAAAGAAGCAGACTATACCAATCAATAAGATTATGTCTTAAGGCCACCTATTATGTTTTTAACTGGATTAGCCAGTGACCTTTAGATGGATCAATTTTAGCTTGTCCTCCTATTTCATTCCAAAGGGCTTGACTTATGGAGAAAGTAAGGAAGATGTGCTCAATGGACTCTACTTCTCCCTTGTTACAAATGAGACAAATTTTATCAATATTAATGACAATATGGGAAAGGTAATTTTCACACGGAAGTTTGTTATGCATGCATTGCCACAATAAGAATTTAATTTTGTTTGGGCAAGGTAAAGACCACATCCAATTATAATCCAATTGATTTGTTTCAGCTTGCTCTATAAGAATATAACAACTTTTGCTAATAAGATGCCTTTTTGGTTGAGAGACCATATGGAAATGTTGTTTGAAGGTCCCTTCATACGAATTTTTGTGTTATAAATCTTCTGCGCAATTTCTTGCTGGATATCCACAGTGAATTTTGTCAAGTACCATTTATTATTTCGCAAGAGGTCTTTTAACCTAAGGTTGAATGTATCCGGACTAAAGGGGACCTCAATTGTACTCCTGAGTTTGTCACAATTTGGGATCCATTTATTGACCCAGATGTTTACTTCCGAATTATGATGAGGAGACCATCTTATCCCTTGGATACAAATTTCCCATCCTTTCAACATGCTCTTCCAGATAAATAAGGCATGTAAGGAAGGACCCTTCCCACTATACCCTGTGATGATTAAATTTGCCCAGGGAGTGGTAGGATGAGTGGGAAGTCTCCAAACTAGACTCGCTAATTTAACTAGATTTTTGTTTCTAGCACTATGGATGCCCAGCCCCCCTACATCCTGGGGCAGTCAAACTTGGGACCATTTGATTAGGTGAATCTTATTTTTGTTATCATTGGTGCCCCATATAAAATCCCTCTGAATTTTATCAATATGTGTTTGAATTTTCTTTGGTAGAAGTGTATATTGCATGTAGTAATTAGGAATAGAATTGAGGCATGCCTTGGCCAGAGTGGTGCGACTCGCTATGTTAATGAATCTCATCTTCCAAGATTCAAGCCTAGAGCTCATTTGTGTAGACTTAGATGAAGTAGACACGGATGTATCCCTTTTCCTTGAACTGTAGGTTCTTTCTTTTTTTCTTTTTCCATGTATTCTTTTTCCTGCAAGAATTGTTATAAAAATGCGAGAATAGGATATAAATTTGTCATGTTTTATATCTAAAATATTATATTTTTATATTAACATATAAGAATAATTTTTATCCATCAAATACCCCCACACTTGAATTTTTGCTCGTCCTCGAGAAAAAGAATTTAAAAAAAATAATATATATAACACACTATTTTTTGTTTAAAATTATGGCTACTCTTGCAAAATGAAAAATTAATCAAATAAAATCTATCATGCTTTCAAAATTTATAAATTTTCTATATTCATCAAATATTTACCTTGTTTTTACTTTTATTTTTATTCAACAAAAATTGTACTTTCTTTCTTTTTGAGGCTTCTCTGAAATTGATAACTTTATGATCATTTGCATTTAGTATTCTTCATCTTTTGTCCATAGGATTGCCCTTTATGTCTATCTCCACTAATATAGACTAAACACTAATTTCTAAAAAATTTTAGGACTTTTCCTGGCTTGTGATGTTGGCTTCAAGCTGGTAGGTTAAAGGTTATATTTTTAGTGACTTGCCTTTTTCAGTTTTGGAGTAGAATATTGCTAAGATCAGACTTTTCAAATATTTGCTATTGATTTTTTTTTTGTACTTATAATTCTTTAACATAAGATCAATCTCTTCTTTTTTTTCTTTAATTCTGATTCTTTTTCAAAATGAGCTCCAAACTTATTTTCTGAAAAAGGATTTTTCAAATCATAAGCATGAATGTGATATTTAAATTTGGGCATATTTAGGTATTAAAAGAAAAAAAATAGGTCTTCAAGCTTCAAAATCGGTGCTAGGAATTTTTTTTGTAGTAAATTTTTGTGCAATATCTAGAAAATATTGAGGTAAACAAAGTAAGCCTAAATTCATATTTCAGAAATGAGTGTTGTCTAGAATTTCACCTCGAAAGACATTTGGGGCAAGTTCTAGTATATAGATTATAAGTTCTACTTGCTTTTTTATCGTAATGCTTCTCAATCTCATAATGTCTTGCCAAGTATTGAAGATATTTGTTTTTGCCTTCATAAAAATAAACTTAAAAGCAAGAAAGTTATGTGGTAAATATAAAAAATATATATTTGATATAGAATGATAAGAGTTTTATTTTAATAAATTAACACTTTACAAGAGGCATAATTATAAAAAAAAACTAATATATATATATATATATATATATATATATAGAGAGAGAGAGAGAGAGATATATATATATATATATATATATATATATAGAGAGAGAGAGAGAGAGAGAGATATATATATATATATATATATATATATATAGAGAGAGAGAGAGAGAGAGAGATATATATATATATATATATATATATATATAGAGAGAGAGAGAGAGAGAGAGATATATATATATATATATATATATATATATAGAGAGAGAGAGAGAGAGAGAGATATATATATATATATATATATATATATATAGAGAGAGAGAGAGAGAGAGAGATATATATATATATATATATATATATATATAGAGAGAGAGAGAGAGAGAGAGATATATATATATATATATATATATATATATAGAGAGAGAGAGAGAGAGAGAGATATATATATATATATATATATATATATATAGAGAGAGAGAGAGAGAGAGAGATATATATATATATATATATATATATATATAGAGAGAGAGAGAGAGAGAGAGATATATATATATATATATATATATATATATAGAGAGAGAGAGAGAGAGAGAGATATATATATATATATATATATATATATATAGAGAGAGAGAGAGAGAGAGAGATATATATATATATATATATATATATATATAGAGAGAGAGAGAGAGAGAGAGATATATATATATATATATATATATATATATAGAGAGAGAGAGAGAGAGAGAGATATATATATATATATATATATATATATATAGAGAGAGAGAGAGAGAGAGAGATATATATATATATATATATATATATATATAGAGAGAGAGAGAGAGAGAGAGATATATATATATATATATATATATATATATAGAGAGAGAGAGAGAGAGAGAGATATATATATATATATATATATATATATATAGAGAGAGAGAGAGAGAGAGAGATATATATATATATATATATATATATATATAGAGAGAGAGAGAGAGAGAGAGATATATATATATATATATATATATATATATAGAGAGAGAGAGAGAGAGAGAGATATATATATATATATATATATATATATATAGAGAGAGAGAGAGAGAGAGAGATATATATATATATATATATATATATATATAGAGAGAGAGAGAGAGAGAGAGATATATATATATATATATATATATATATATAGAGAGAGAGAGAGAGAGAGAGATATATATATATATATATATATATATATATAGAGAGAGAGAGAGAGAGAGAGATATATATATATATATATATATATATATATAGAGAGAGAGAGAGAGAGAGAGATATATATATATATATATATATATATATATAGAGAGAGAGAGAGAGAGAGAGATATATATATATATATATATATATATATATAGAGAGAGAGAGAGAGAGAGAGATATATATATATATATATATATATATATATATAGAGAGAGAGAGAGAGAGATAGATATATATAGATATAGATATAGATATAGATAGATAGAAACATAGATAGATAGATAGATAAATAGATAGATAGATAGGTAAAAATCTTTTTGGCTTTCAAATATACAATTGCAGAAGAAAACTTGAAAGAAATTGCAGCCACACACCTTTTGCGTATAAATAACAACTCTAGTTTGTATATAAACTAGAAAATTACCCGTGCCAATATATGAATTATATTATTAAATGGTTAACCAACCAGTTACTTAGGCGTATCGATCACAATGGAGTTTCTGACGACCCGACCCGTCGACTCATGAGTTACTGCTTTGTTTCCCCAATTTTTAGTTTATTTATGCTTCATTATCGGTAGTTGGTGTGATCGAGTTGATTTGGATTGGTTTTGGTAGGAAATGATACATTTAGTCTCTTTAAGGAAGGTTTAGTTTGGAAAAGTCAACTGGATATTGAGTTATGAGTTAGAGGGCTCGGATGTGATTTTCGGTGGTTAGGTTAGCTTTGGGGGATGATTTGTGACTTAGGAGTGTGATCCGAAGTTGTTTTGGATTTCCGGTGAAGAATTGGGCTTGAATTGGCGAAGTTAGTATTTTGGCGATTTTCGGTTAATAGGTGAGATTTTGACCCGAGGGTCAGAATAGAATTCCGAGAGTTGCAGTAGCTTCGTTAGGTGATTTGGGATATGTGTGCAAAATTTCAGATTATTCGGAGTGATTTTGTTGGGTTTTTGATCGTATGCATATTTCTGAAGTTTTAGAAGAACTTAGGCTTGAATTCGATGTAATTTGATGGTTTTAGTGTTGTTAGAGGTATTTTGATGATTGGAACAAGTTTGACTGATGCCATAGGATGTGTTGGTGCTTTTGGTTGAGGTCCTGGGGGCCTCGGGTTGATTTTAGATGGCTAACGGGAAGTTTTGCGCTTGGAAATATAGCAGAAAATGCAGCAGCAGTGCAGGTTAATTTTTGGTCTTCGCGATCGCGGAGGACCCTCGCGATCGCATAGAAGAAATTAGGTGCTTGAGTTTTTACTCTTTGCGTTTTCATCCTGGGGCTCGCATTCGCATGGGTCTGAGAGCGGGTGCTTTGCGTTCGCGGAAGGTTGCCCGCGTTCGCATAGAAGGATCTGAGGTTCTGATGGTTTTGTGCATCGCGTTCGCAGCCAAGGGGACGCGTTCGCATTGTTGAGGTTGCGGAAGCTTTGCATTCGTGGGTGGGGGACCGCATTCGCAAAGTATTATTTTGGTCAGAGGCAAGATTGTTCATCGCGAACGCGAGAGAGCCCTCGCGTTCACATATAGTATAATGTCAGCTGGGTAGAAGGTTTTTAATAGTATTTCATCCGCGAGCCTAAGTTATTTTCCACCATTGTTGATGCTTTTAAGAGCTTTTTGGGAGCTTTCAAGAGGGTTTTGACTGGGATTGATTGGAGGTGAGTCCTACGAACTAACAATATGATTTAATTGTAGAATCAACCTAGAAATTCATGAAAACTTAGCATAAAGGGGAAGAACTAGGGCTTGAAAATTGGAGATTTTAAATTGGGTTTTGATGGGTCATTTAAGCTCGAATTTGAGAGTTCTTGATATGTATGGACTCGTGGCGAGATAAGGAACCCGTTGATGTAAAAATTTCCGAGTTTCGAGAAGTGGGCCCCGACCTCGAATTTTGGCAATTTCGAGATTTTTGATATTTTTCGATTGTCTTCGACTGGGTTTTATTCCCTTAGCATATTGTGACATATTCGTTGTGGTTTTGGTCAGATTCGACGCGCGAGGAGGCCGATTTAAGAGGCAAGGGAAAAGCGAGCTAGAGTTTTGGCCGGCTTGATGTGAGTAATGATTATAAATGATGTCCTAAAGGTTTGAAACCCCGAATTTGTACAACATAGTGCTATGTTGAGATGAGACACGCGTTTGATCATGAGCGCGGGGTCGTTTAATAGTAGGGATTGTGACTTGGTCCATCCCAATTGATGCTTTTACCACGTTTTTGACTGAGACTTATTCATTATGATTTGGGCCAGTTGCCATGTTTGGGGCCTTGTGCCGACCTGTAGAACCTTAGGGGCATTTTTTCTGATTATCCTCACTTTACTTGTTAAAAAAAAATCAGTTCCTCTATCATGTTTCTAACTATTTAATACAATACGAACTGGTTTTTGAAATGCTAATCCTAAATGAAAGTAATATGTGGGCTGAAATCCCTATTTTATATTAGTATGCCCAAGAGGTTGTTATCATATTGACTGAGAGGGGTTGAGAAACCATTGTGAGGATGTTTTATATGTTATGGATGGGGCTGCACGCCGCAGCAATATACTTATATGGATCGGGCTGCACACCACAGCAAATGTATATATATATGGATCGGGCTACGTGCCACAACAATATAGCGCTTGGGCTGTAGGAGCCCCCCGGAGTCTGCACACCCCCAGTTAGTGCAGTCAGCTATTATTATGGATCGGGCTGTGCGCCACAGCGATATATGGATCGAGCTGCACGCCGCAGTGGTATATTTATGATTTCGGTTATTGTGAAAAATATATAAATTGAGTACTGAGGAAAAGTAATAAATAAATGAACAATATGCTCGAGGAGAAAATTTTATACTTGATTAATACCTGTTGAGCTACCTGTTTAACTGGTTTAAGGAATTTCACTTAACTTCTTCATTATTTGCTGTTTAAATGGTTTTACTGCTTTGATATAGAACTGCCTAGTGCCTTTAAGTGATTTCATACTGTCAGTAATTATTCATTATTATTACTTACTAGGTCGGAGTACTCACATTACTCCCTGCACCGTGTGTGCAGATCCAGGTGTCCCTAAGGTGTAGTGCGAGCTTTCCAGCAGTTCAGTTCCCACCGGAGTTATCGAGGTAGGTGCTTGGCGTCCGTATACCTGATGTTCTCCTTATATCTTTTACATTTTAGTACTCTAGACTATCTATGTATTAGGAGTTGATATCTTATATTAGAGGCTCAGACTTGTGACACCGGATCATTGGAGCTTTTGTAGAGATATTGTTATGGATTCTTCCGCATACTTCATATATTGTTTAGACTTTTTATTGATGTTAAATTGACATTTAACTCTGGTAACTGTTAATGAATTCCATAAAAAGGGATTGTGAGTGTCAATTGGTCGGACTTGCCTAGCATTGTGTTAGGCGCAATCACGACCGAATTTGGGATCGTGACAGAGTTACTCCTGTAAAGGTGACTCTATTTTTGTAGAGGCCTTCATAAGATGTTATGGTTGTACAATAACCTAGATATTAACCAGATCAATTGATTAAGCATTTAACTATTTAAATCTATGTTGGACTTATGAGGCTCCATTGCTTCTCCCTCAATGGCTATGGGTAAGGAACCATAGTCCTGAGTTTAACATCGTCAGCTCGACTTATTAATTGTAGAATTCATCAATCTATCAAAGTGACAGATGGTTATTTCTCAAAATGCCCTCCAAAATATAATTTTAACCTGTGACCATTTACCTTAAATTTGTCTCCTCCATTGGTTTGTTGAATTTCAATTGCTCCGTATGGCGTAACATCTGTAACATTGTAAGGACCCGTCCACCTAGATTTTAATTTTCCTGAAAATAGCCTGAGCCTACGGTTGTATAGAAGTAACAGATCTCCAATTTTAGAAAAATTTTGTCGCATTAAATTTTCATGCCATTTTTTGTTTTTTCTTTAACAATTTTGGCATTTTCATAGGCTTTGTTGTTCCCTAAGTTCATTTCTACTATTTTGGTTAGCCGGGACGTTCAGTGTAGAGTTTTAGAGAGTTTTGGGATACTTAGTCCCTAAATGAGAGCTTAAGTGTTAAAAAAGTGGTCCGTAGTCGGGACAGTATGAAGACGACCTCAGAATGGAAATATGATCGTTCGGTTAGCTCCGTTAAGTGATTTTGGGGTTGGTAGCATGTTCGGAATGTATTTTGAAAGTCCGTAGCTCATCTAGGCTTGAAATGCCGAACTTTGAATTTTTTTTTGAAATTTCCGGTTTGAAAATGAGTTTTTGATCAGTGGGTCAGATCAGAATTATGGAAGTTGCAGTAGCTCCGTCATGTCATTTGGGACGTGTGTGCAAAATTTCAGGTCATTCGGGCGTGTTTTGGTTAGGTTTTTGATCGAAAGTGTATTTTGATGAAATTTGAAGTTCTCAGGCGTAAATCTTTGATTTAATCGAGTTTTCGACGTTGTTTTAGGTGGTTTAAGGGTTGGAATAAGTTTGAATGAGGTATTAGGTATTGTTGGTGCTTTTGGTTGAGGTCCTGGGGACCTCGGGATGATTTCGGATGATTGACGGATGGATTTTGAAAGTTGGGAGATATCAAATTTTGCTGCTTCTGGTATTTTCGCATCTGCGGCTTGGGAACCAGAAATGCGGCATAGAGGAGTGCAGAAGCGGGTTTGGTCAAGGTCTTCAATTTTCGCAGATGCGGTCTTAACCGCAGAAGCGGATTTTGGGGCCTTTTAATGAAACCGCAGAAGCAGTTGTTTTCCGCCGAAGCAGAAATCGCAGGAGAGGAAATGGTCCGCAGAAGTGGAACCTGACCACTTAAGGGAAAGCCGCAGAAGCGGCACTTGTTCTGCAGATGCGGTCCCTTGTCCGCAGAAGCGGAAACCACTATTCAAAAATAGAGATTTCGAGGGTTAGTTTTATAAAGTTAGAAAAATCAAATTTGAGCTCGGGAGAGGGCAATTTTAAGAGAGTTTTGAAGAGGAGATTATTGGGTAACGTTTCTTTAATCTCTTCTAGTTATATTTAATCAATATGTTGTTAAATCCATCGTTTAAATTCAAATTGAGGATCAAAATTTGGAAAACGATTGGAAGAAACTTCTTAGGCCAAAATTTTGGGTTTTGAGTGGGTGTTTGACCTCTGATTTGGGAGATTTATGTATGGTTAGACTCGGGAGAGTACGGGGGTTCTGAAAATGTAAAAATTATCCAATTCTGAGATGTTGGCCTGAGGGGCATTTTGGTCATTTTACCTAAATTTACGTCTTAGCTTTAAATTAAATAGTAGAATCTGTTGTTTAAGGTTTTATTTACGATATGTAATTGAATTGAATATATTTGGGCTATTTGGAGTCGGATACTTGAGGCAAAGGGGTGGTTTCTAGTTGATTTTGAACTGGTTCGAGGTAAGTGGCTTGTCTAACCTTGTGTGGGGGACCTTTTCCCCTTAGGATTTGATAATTGGTATTTGAGTGACTTGTACGTGAGGTGGCTAGCACGTACTTGAGATAGCTGTTGAAAACCCGATTTTTACTTAAGATATTGAGACTGAGTTTCCTTCATATTTGCCTTATTTTACTTGCAATTATAACCTGTGTTAGATTAGAAAAGCATGTTTAGTTGATTCAACTTGCCTAATTGTTTAAGTTGCCTTGACTGTACTACGTGAAGCTTGCTAGGCTATTACTACCTTTTGCATGTCTTTTGTACTTCATCCCTAAGTATCCTCTGGTTGTGGTTGTGAATTTACATTAGGACTACGGATGTGGGATTCCGGTAGCTTCCCCCTTGTTTATTTACTTTGGGACTACGGGTTAGATTCCCGGTAGATCCCCCTGCACTTTTACTTGGGACTACGGGTTAGATTCCCGGTAGATCGCCCAGCCCCGCATATTGATAGTTGGACTACGAGACAGTATCCCGGGAGATCCTTCATATTTTACACATGTGATGGACTACGGGACGGTATCCCGGGAGATCCACTGGACAGTTGAGAAAAGAGCTATAGGATGGTATCTTGGGAGATCATCATTGTTAACATTTGGTATTGAGCTGTACATATTCCGTGTTTACTCTGTTCTTTGTGTAGTTGTTATTGCCCTATTTTAACCTGTCTATTCTCACTGCTTTGCTCATTATTACTGTTAGTTTTCATATTGTTAATTCATGTTATATTATTTAACCTCAGTAGGGACCTGAGCTTCCTCGTCACAACCCAAACGAGGTTAGGCTTGGCACTTACTGAGTATCGCTGTGGTGTACTTATGCCCCTTCTGCGCATGTTTTTCATGTGCAGATTCTGGTACCTCCACCCAGGAGCACTATGCTTGAGGCGGAGAGATCTACCGGAGACTTCAAGGTCTATCTACCACATCCACAGACCAGGAGTCTCTATTCTGTTCTAGCTTTAGTAGTTAATCTATCATTTTCTTTCAGCTGTTTGGACATTCTGGAGTTAGATCAGCGTATTACAATTCTATTAGCATGTGGTTCCCGTGAGTTTTCAGGTTTTGGGGAGGAGATTTTAAACTTCTGCATTTTATTTTTGAGTTGTATATGCCAAGTGGCACTTATATACCATTTCCTTCTAATTTTGCTTGGTTTAATTAAATGTTTCCGCAAGTTATATAATTTTTTGCATGGTTAGGCTTACCTAGTCGTAGGAACTATTTTCCATCACGGCATGTTCACGGAGGGCGAATTGGGGTTGTGACAAGTTTGTATCAGAGCTCAAGGTTCATAGGAGTCACGGAACATAGGCCGGTTATTTAGAGTCACACCGATTGGTACGGAGACGTCTGTGCTTATCTACGAGAGGCTATGTAACTATTTAGGAAAAATCTTCATTTTATTTGAATTCCTTGTCGTGTGATATTTTTGACATCAATTCTAAACTTCTGACTTCTATTCTCTCACAGATGGTGAGGACACGTTCTACTCGAGATGATCAGGCACCCGCACCCCCTACTGCAGCCGTTAGAGGCCGGGGCCAGGGGAGAGGTCGAGCACGTGCACGTGGTGCAGCCATAGCACCTACGCGAGCTGCCGTCGAGGAGCCTGAGCACCTGGCATGCCTACTAGTGCCATTACTACTCCAGCTCTCCAGGAGACTTTGGCTTAGTTCATGAGTATGTATACCACCTTGGCTCAGGCTGGGTTGCTTCCCCTTGGTGCAGCCACATCCCAGGACGGGGAAGGAGCATAAACTCCCGCCGTCCACACTCCTGAGTAGCGGGTGCACGTTGAGCAGGCTCCCGAGATTATTCTCGCACCGCCTGCAGTGCTAGTTCAGCCCGAGGACGGGTCGCTGCTTTAGAGGACGAGCAACGGAGACTTGAGAGGTTCAAGAAGTATGATCCCCTAGTATTCAATGGATTAGCATCAGACGACGCCTTGGGATTTCTAGAGGAGTATCACCATATTCTTCGCATTATGGGCATAGTGGAGTCTAGCGGGTTTCTTTCACTGCTTTTCAGCTTCGAGTAGCTGCCTATGATTGGTGGCGCATTTATGAGATTGACAGTCCAGTCGAGGCTACTTCACTGACTTGGACCCAGTTCTCAGATATGTTATTGAGAGAGTTTGTCCCCTAGAGTCTCAGGGACGTATGGCGTGCAGAGTTTGAGCATTTGCGCCAGGGTGCTATGACCGTTTCGAAGTATGCTATCCGCTACACCAGATTGGCTAGGAATGCACGGGCCTTGGTTGCTACAGTTTGGGATAGAGTTCGCAGGTTTATTAAGGGTCTTATCCCACCTATCAGATCTAGCATGGCTCGAGAGTTCGAGATGGACATTCCTTATCAGCAGGTAGTGAGCATTGCTAGGAGGATTGGAGGTATGCTCACCAGGGAGCGAGGGGAGAGGGAGACCAAGAGGTCTCGAGAGTCGCGTTACTACTCTAGTGCATGTACCCCATCAGTAGGTCGTTATGGTAGAGGTTATGCAGGTCGCCCCGTCCATTCAGCCCTTCCAGCAGCCAGCATTGCTCCAACTCTGCCTACACCTCAGGAGCCTTATTATGCACCTCCTGTTTCTAGCGTGCCTCCTGCGCGGGGTGCTTCCAGAGGTCAGTCCAGCAGACCTAGCCCTAGTCAGCCACAGCCACTGCGTACTGCCAGAGCTTGTTTCGAGTGAGGTGATACACGCCACATGGTTAGGGATTGCCCCAGACTTGGTAGGGGTGCATTTTCACAGACTGCTCAGCTACAACATGCTCCTCAGAGTTCTTAGGCCAAGATCATAGCTCCAGCTGCTACCCCACCTACCCAGCCGGCTAGGGGCGGAGGTCCAGGCTCTACTTACTCATATGTGTCTTCTTACTTTGCTCCACATTTGGGTGTGCCACGGGATTCTTTGAGTGCCCCCATTTATGTTTCTACTCCTGTGGGGGATTCTCTTATTGTGGACTACATTTATCGATCATGTTTGGTTACTATCCGTGGTTTTGAGACCAGAGTAGATTTATTGTTACTCGGTATGGTTGATTTTGACATTATTTTGGGCATGGACTGGTTGTCGCCCTATTTTGCTATCCTTGATTATCATGCTAAGACCGTGACACTGGCTATGCCAGGTATTTTGCAAGTTGAGTGGAGTGGTACTTTTGATCACACTCCCAGTAGAGTTATCTCTTTCCTTAAAGCTCAGTGTATGTTTGAGAAGGGGTGTGTCACGTAATTAGCTTATGTGGGAGATATCAGTGCTGATACCCATTCTGTTGATTCTGTTCCAGTGGTACTGGATTATCCCGATGTGTTTCCAGCTGATCTTCCGAGCATGCCGCACAATAGAGACATTGATTTTGGCATTGATCTGTTGCCGGGCACTCAGCCCGTTTCCATTCCTCTGTACTCCTCCCGAGTTGAAGAAGTTGAAGGATCAGTTGCAGGAATTGCTTGATAAGGGTTTCATTCGACCCAGTGTTTCACCGTAGGGTGCTCCTTTCTTGTTTGTGAAAAAGAAGAATGGTTCTATACGTATGTGTATTGATTATCGCCAGTTGAATAAGGTTACAGTGAAGAACCATTATCCTTTGCCTCGTATTGATGATCTGTTTGACCAGCTTCAGGGCGCAAAGGTGTTATCTAAGATTGACTTGCACTTGGGTTACCATCAGTTGAAGATTCGGGAAACAGATATCTTGAAGACTGCCTTTAGGACTCTGTATGGTCATTACGAGTTCCTTGATATGTCATTTGGGCTGACCAATGCCCCAGCAGCTTTTATGCATTTGATACATAGTGTGTTTAGACCATATCTTGACTCGTTCATTATTGTTTTTATTGATGATATTCTGGTATATTCCTGGAGTCAAGAAGATCATGAGCAGCACCTGAGGACCGTGCTTCAGACCTTGAGGGAGAAGAAGTTATATGCAAAGTTTTCAAAATGTGAGTTTCGGCTATGTTTTGTGGCATTCTTAGGCCACGTGATTTTGAGTGAGCGTATTCGAGTAGATCTGAGGAAGATAGAGGTCATACAGAGTTGGCCCGGGCCGTCCTCAGCTATAGAGATTCGCAGTTTCCTTGGTTTGGCAGGCTAGTACCGTCGCTTCGTGGAGGGGTTTTCATCGACTGCGGCCCCTACGAATAGATTGACCCAAAAGGGTGCCCCATTTTAGTGGACAGAAGAGTGTTTGGCGAGCTTTCAGAAGCTGAAGACAGCTTTGACTACAGCCCCAATTTTGATGTTGCCTACCGGTTCGGGGTCTTATACTGTCTATTGTGACACCTCGAGAGTTGTCCTTGGAGTGGTGTTGATACAGGACGGTAGGGTGATTGCCTATGCATACAGACAGTTGAAGATACATGAAAAGAATTTTCCTGTCCACGACCTTGAGTTAGCTGCCATTGTTCATGCCTTGATGATCTGGCGTCATTATTTGTACGGTGTGCCTTGTGAGATCTATACTGAGCATCCAAGCTTGAAGCACTTACTCAAGCAAAAGGATCTAAATATGCGTCAGAGGAGGTGGTTAGAGTTGCTGAAGGATTATGATATCACTATCCTGTATCACCCGGGCAAAGCCAATATGGTGGCGGATGCCTTGAGTCACCGCGCGAAGAGTTTGGGGAGTTTGGCATATTTACTAGCTTTAGAGAGGCCTATGGAGATGAATGTTCAGGCCTTAGCCAGCCAGTTTGTGAGATTAGATCTTTCGGAGCCCAGTCGGGTTCTAGCTTGTGTGGTTTCCCGGTCTTCCTTATTTGATCGTATTAGGGAGCAGAAGTATGAAGAACCTCATTTTCTTGTCCTTAAGGACAAGTTTCAGCATGGATATGCCAGAGATGTGAACGTCAAAGATGACGGGGTATTGAGGATGTAGGGCTGGATTTGTGTGCCCAATGTTGATGGGCTTCGAGAGTTGATTCTAGCAGAGGCCCATAGTTTGCGGTATTCCATCCATCTGGGTGCCGCGAAGATGTATCAGGACTTGAGGCAGCACTATTGGTAGAGCCAGATGAAGAAAGATATAGTTGGTTATGTGTCTAGATGCTTCAACTGCCAGCAGATGAAGTATGAGCACCAGCGCCCGGGTGGGTTGCTTCAGCAGATAGAGATTCCAGAGTGGAAATGGGAGCGTATCACCATGGATTTTGCATCTGGACTACCACGGACCTTGAAGAAGTTTGATGCCACAGTTTACATCGTGGTTCTAGAGAGCTGTGCAGCAGGAGTTAGGTACTCGGGTGGAGTTGAGCATAGCATTTCACACCAGAAAGACGAACAGACCGAGCTCACTATTCAGATTCTTGAGGATATGCTCCGTTTGTGTGTGATTGAGTTTATAGGGTCATGGAATCATTTCTTTCCATTGGCGGAGTTTGTTTACAACAACAGTTATCAGTACAGCATTCAGATAGCGCCGTATGAGGATTTATATGGTAGGAGGTATAGATCTTCGGTGGGCTGGTTTGAGCCGGGTGAGGCCAGGCTATTGGGCACAGAGTTGGTTCAGGACGCATTAGAGAAGGTTGAGATGATTCAGGATAGACTCCTTACAGCCCAATCCAGACAGAAGAGCTACGCGGACAGGAAGGTTCGTGATGTTTCATATATGGTTGGTGAGCGGGTTCTGCTTCGGGTTTCACCTACGAAAGGCGTCATGAGGTTTGGGAAGAAAGGAAAGTTGAGTCCGAGGTTTACTGGCCCGTTTGAGATTTTGAGGCGAGTTGGGAAGGTTGCTTATGAGCTTGCCTTAGTTTCCAGTTTGGCCGGAGTTCATCCGGTATTTCATGTTTCGATGCTCCAGAGGTATCATGGTGACCCGTCGCACGTGTTGGATTTCAGTTCAGTCCAGTTGGACAAGGATCTATCCTATATTGAGAAGCTAGTGGCTATATTAGGCAGACATATCAGAAAGTTGAGGTCAAAGAACATTGCTTCAGTGAAGGTTCAGTGGCGGGGTCAGCCAGCCGAGGAGGTGACCTGAGAGACCGAGCAAGATATGCGCAGTAGTTACCGTCATCTTTTCGCTACTTCAGGTATGTTCTCTATGCTCATTCGAGGATGAACAAATGTTTAGGTGTAGGAGGATGTGACGACCCGGCCGTTCGTCTTAAGAATTAACGCCTTGATCCCCTATTAACTGCTTCCCCTAAGTTCATTTCTACTATTTTGGTTTGCCGGGACGTTCGGAGTAGAGTTTCGAAGAGTTTTGGGACACTTAATCCCAAAATGAGAGCTAAAGTGTTGAAAAGTGGTCCGTAGTCGGGACAGTGTGAAGACGACCTTGGAATGGAAATTCAATGGTTCCTTTAGCTCCGTTAGGTTATTTCGGGGTTGGGAGCGTGTTCGGAATGCATTTTGGAAGTCCGTAGCTTATCTAGGCTTGAAATGCCGAACTTTGATTTTTTTTGAAATTTTCGGTCCGATAGTGAGTTTTTGTCGGATCGGAATTCCGGAAGTTGCAGTAGCTCCGTCATGTCATTTGGGATGTGTGTCCAAAATTTCAGGTCATTCGGACGTGTTTTGGTTAGGTTTTCGATCGAAAGTGTATTGTGATGAAATTTGAAGTTCTTAGGCGTAAATCCTTGATTTAATCGAGTTTCCGATGCTATTTTAGGTAGTTTAAGGGTTGGAACAAGTTTGAATGATGTATTAGGTGTTGTTGGTTCTTTTGGTTGAGGTCCCGGGGACCTCAGGATTATTTCCGATGATTGACGGAAGGATTTTGGAAGTTGGGAGATATCAGATTTTGCTGCTTCTAGTGTTTCCGCATCTGTAGCTTGGGAACCGCAATGCGAAGTGGAGGACTGCAGAAGTGGGTTTTGTTAAGGTCTTTAGTTTTCATAGATGCGGTGGGTGTTTCGCAGAAGCGGGTCCGCATCTGTGAGGTCTTAACCGCAGAAGCGGAATTTTGGGCCTTTTAATGAAACTGCAAAAGCAGTTATTTTCCGCAAAAGAGGAAATCGCAGGAGCAGAAATGGTCCGCAGAAGCGGAACCTGACAAATTAAGGGAATGCCGCAGAAGCGGACTTGTTCCGCAAAAGCGGTACCGCAGTTGAGGTCCCTTGTCCGCAAAAGCAGAAACCACTATTCAGAAATAGAGATTTTGAGGGTTAGTTTTCAAAAGTTAGAAAAATCAAATTTGTGCTCGGGAGAGGGCAATTTTGAGAGGGTTTTGAAGAGGAGATTATTGGGTAAAGTTTCTTTAATCCCATCTAGTTATATTTCATCAATATGTAGTTAAATCCATCGTTTAAATTCGAATTGAGGATCAAAATTTGGAAAAAAATTGGAAGAAACTTCTTAGGCTGAAATTTCGGGTTTTGAGTGGCTGTTTGACCTCCGATTTGGGATATTTTTGTATGGTTAGACTCATGAGAGTACGAGAGTTCTGAAAATGTAAAAATTATTTGATTCTGAGACATTGGTTTGAGGGGCATTTTTGTTATTTTACCTAAATTTGAGTCTTAGCTTTAAATTAAATAGTAGAATCTGTTGTTTGAGGTGTTATTTACGATATGTAATTGAATTGTATAGATTTGGGCCGTTTGGAGTCGGATAATCGTGGCAAAGGCGTGGTTTCTAGTTGATTTTGAGCCGGTTCGAGGTAAGTGGCTTGTCTAACCTTGTGTGGGGGACCTTTTCCCCTTAGGATTTGATAATTAGTATTTGAGTGCCTTGTACGTGAGGTGACGGGTGCGTACTTTAGCTATTTGTTGAAAACCCGGTTTTTACTTAAGATATTGAGACTGAGTTTCCTTTATATTTGCCTTATTTTACTTGCAATTATAACCTGTGTTAGATTAGAAAAGCATGTTTAGTTGATTCAACTGGCCTAATTGTTTAAGTTGCCTTGACTGTACTATGTGAAGCTTGCTAGGTTGCCTGTCTTTTTTACTTCATCCCTGAGTATCCTCTGGTTGTGGTTGTGCATTTACATTGGGACTACGGATGTGGGATTCCGGTAGCTCCCCTCTTTGTTTGTTTACTTTGGGACTACGTGTCAGATTCCCGGTAGATACCCCTGCACTTTTGCTTGGGACTACGGGTTAGATTCCCGGTAGATCCCCCCCCCCCCTCCACATTGATAGTTGGACTACGGGACGGTATCCTGGGAGATCCTTCAGATTTTTCACATGTGATGGACTACAGGACGGTATCTAGGGAGATCCACAGGACAGTTGAGAAAAGGACTACAGGACGTTATCCTTGGAGATCCTTATTGTTACCATTTGGTATTGAGCTGTACATATTTCATGTTTACTCTGTTCTTTGTGTAGTTGTTATTGCCCTGTTTTAACATGTCTATTCTCACTGCTGTACTCGTTATTACTATCAGTTTTCATATTGTTAATTCATATTATATTTTTTAACCTCAGTAGGGCTCTAACCTTCCTCGTCACTACCCAACCGAGGTTAGGCTTGGCACTTATTGAGTACCGTTGTGGTGTACTCATGCCCCTTCTGCGCATATTTTTCATGTTCAGATTCAGGTACCTCCACCCAGGCACACTATCCTCGAGGCGGAGAGATCTAGCGGAGATTTCAAGGTATATCTGCCACGTCCGCAGACCAGGAGTCTCTATTTTATTCCAGCTTTAGTAGTTAATCTATCCTTTTCTTTCAGTTGTTTAGACATTCTGGAGTTAGAGTAGCTTATTACAATTCTATTAACCTGTGGTTCCCGTGAGTTTCCGGGGATTGGGGAGGAGATTTTAGACTTCCGCTCTTTATTTTTGAGTTGTATATGCCAAGTGGCACTTATATACCTTTTCCTTCTAATTTTTCTTGGTTTAATGAAATGTTTCCGCAAGTTATATTATTTTCCGCATTGTTAGGCTTACCTAGTCGTAGGGACTAGGTGCCATCACGACATGTTCATGGAGGGCGAACTGGGGTTGTGACATTTTACCAGTGGAGGTTAATTCAAAGTTCAATGCTTTCAACGCCCAAAAAGCATTGTGTTCTAATTAAACTGGAAGAAGACAAGCTTTTCCAAAGAGTAATCGATATGGAGACGTACCAATTGGCATTTTAAATGTCGTTCGATATGCCCACAATGTGTCATCTAATTTTGAAGCCCAGACTTTTCTGGAGATTCCAACCATTTTTTCAAGTATTCTTTTTAATTCACGGTTAGAAACCACAACTTGCCCTTGTGTTTGGGCATGGTATGGTGTTCCTGTTAGTGAGCCACACCATATTTTGACAATAATGCTGAAAATTTTCTATTTATGAAATGAGACCCTTGGTCACTAATGATGACTTGTGGTGTACCAAATCTGGTAAAAATATTTTTCTTGAGAAAATTGCACATAGTTTGAGTATCATTTTTCCTTGTTGGGATGGATACAACCCATCTTGAAACATAATCCACAGCCACAAGGATATATGCAAAAGAATGAGATTAAGGAAAAGGACGCATGAAATCTATTCCCCAAACATCAAATATTTCACATACCTATATTGATTGCAATGGCATCTCATCTCTCTTAGTGATATTGCATGTTCTTTGACACCTGTCATACTGTGCAACATAGGCACGAGTGTCCTTAAAAAGTGTTGGCCAGAAAAATCCAACCTCAACTTTAAAGGCGGTTCGATTCAAGCATCTTTTTTTGCTAAGAGGTATCTTAGAGTTGCATAATCAGTAAACAATGACCCTGGTTCCTATCAGATAGCAATGAAACTTATCAAATGCAAATACCACTGCTAGTAGTTTTTTTCAATCGTGGCATAATTTAGTTGAGCCTCATTTATTGTCCTGCTGGCATAGTAAATTGGACAAAAAATCTTATCTTTTCTCTGGCCTAAAATAGCTCCAACTGCTGTATCACTAGCATCACACATGACCTCTAAAGGTTGGTTCCAATCAGGGGACACAACTATAGGGGCAGTTGATAATTTTTATTTAAGGGTGTCAAAGGCTTTCATACAATCACCTGGAAATTCAAACTTAACATCTTTCATTAAAAGGTTAGTCGGCGGTTTTGAAATTTTTGAAAAATCTTTTATGAACCGTCTGTAAAAACTTGTATGATCTAGAAAGCTTCTAATGCCTTTAACAGTTGTGGGAGGGGGTAATCCTACTATAAGATTAATTTTAGCCTTATCAACTTCTATCCCTTTAGAACTAATTTTATGTCCTAAAACAACTCCCTCAATAACCATAAAATGACATTTTTTCCAATTACGAATTGAATTTGTCTCTTCACATCTCTTAAGAAATAAGGTTAAATGGTGAAGACAATCCTCAAAACCCTTGCCGAAGAGTGTGAAATCATCCATGAAAATTTCAAGAAATTTTTCAGTCATGTCAGAAAAAATTATTGACATGCAACGCTGAAATATGGCAGAAGCGTTGCGCAAACCAAATGACATTCTCCTATATGCATATGTTCCATGAGGACATGTAAAAGTTGTCTTATCTTGATCTTATGGTGTGATTGGTATTTGGTTATACCCTGAATAGCCATCAAGAAAATAATAAAACCCATATCCTGCAATTCTTTCTAACATTTGATCAATAAATGGCAAAGGAAAGTGATTTTTCTGGTGGCATCATTAAGACGTCTATAATCTATAGAGACTCTCCATCCTGTGATGGTCCTGGTAGGTATTAGTTCATTATTTTTATATTTTATCACTGTCATACCTCCCTTTTTTGGTACTACCTGAACAAGACTTACCCAAGGGTTGTCTGAAATAGGGTAAATAATACCTGCCGCCAAAAGCTTTACAATCTCCTTTTTTTACCACTTCCTGCATTGTCGGGTTTAATCTCCTTTGGCGCTGGACTATCGGTTTGTAGCTATCCTCCATGAGGATTCTGTGCATACAAATTGCTTAACCCTTTGATATCTTCTACAGTCCTTCCCAAGGCTCCTTTGTGTACTTTCACTTCAATCAATCTATCTTAATGTTATGTAGTTACAAAAGATGAAATAATTAATGGAAATAACTCATGTTCAAGATAGACATATTTCAAATGAGAAGACAGAGTTTTGAGTTTAATTTTTGGTTGAACTTCTTTTAATTGCATGTCCCCTTCCGTATAATCTTTTACCAATAATTTTGCATCACTTCTGATAGTCAGATCTTCATCCTGTGTAGTTCCAGCATCTTTCTATTGAGTCAGAAATTAATTGATCATCGTTGAATTCATCTATAAGATTATTAATCATGTCAATTAAAAGCATGAAGATGATGTATCATCTTCTGAGAATGTTAGTATCTTTTTCATATAAAAAATAACTCTAACTTCATCTACTCTTAAAATTAGTTGTCCTTGATAGACATCTATGATTTCCCCGCCTATTGCAAGAAATGTTCTAGCCAAAATAATTGGTTCATCAGGACACTCCTTCATTTCAAGTACTATAAAATCTGCAAGAAAAACAAATTTATCTTTCTTACAAGCATATTTTCAATTATTCCCTTTGGTATCTTAGTACTTTGATCAGCAAATTGAAGTGAAACACCTGTGCCTTTCATATGGGTGGAAAAATGGTTCAAATAAAACAGTTAACCACCAATATTATCCATTAAAAAATGGGTTGGATGATGAATTTTTTAAAACAGGTCAAATATGAATAAGAACCATATTATCTATTTAGAAAATGGATAACCAATAAGTAACCAATGGATAACCAATGAGTCTAACTTTTACATTTGTAAAGCCTCAAATTGGGGGTTCCTCAAGTAAGAAAGACTAAAAATTCTCTCAAAAGTGATCATATACAAGAAGTCATGGATAATATGGGTAACCCATATTATCCGCCGGCTAACCCATTTTTTTATCCGTATCAAGTATGGTTCGGGTCGGATAATTGATCCATTTTTTGCATTACCCATTTTCGACACGACCCATATCCGATCCGACCCGCCTGTTTGCCACTTCTAGTCTTTCATTTCACCAAGATCTAATTTTTAAAAAATAGAAAATTGCATCGAATTTATTGGAGCTCTGGAATCACAAAGTGCTTTTTCAATGTATACTCCTCCCAGAGTACATGAAATGGTAAAACTATCTGGGTCACCAAGTTTTTGTGGTAGCTTATTTTGAAGTGTAGCACTGCATTTTTCAGTAAGCATTACCACAGAAACTTCTTCGAATTTCCTTTTTCTTGATAAAATTTCTTTTAAAAATTTGGCATATAAAGGCATTTGCAATAAAGCATCAGTAAAAGGAATGTTAATGTGAATTTATTTTAAAATCTCCAAAAACTTTGCAAATTGATTATCCAGCTTTTCTCTTTTCATCTTTTGTAGGAAACGAATTGTAACAGGGAAATAAGTCAAATTTTTAGTATCTTTTTCTTCTTTTTTTTCTTGACTTTTTTCTCTTCTGATGGTTGAAATGGTGTTTCAACATTCTCACCCTTGTCTACCTGTTGTTCTGAGTGATTTTTTTCTTATTTGCTTGCATAGGGTTCATCAAGAGTCATACCTGACCGTAAGGCAATGGCCTTAAGCTGTTCTTTTGGATTTTTATCTGTATTGCTCGGTAAAGGACCTTGAATCTTTTCAGACACAATAGTTGCCAATTGGGTTAACTGAATTTCAAGATTTTTTAGAGCTGAATTTTGGCTTTCCATTTTTTCATCAGTAACCTTAATGTACTTGTACAAAAGGTCATCAAGACTTGGATGACCTTGTTGAGGTCTTTGCTGATATGGAGTTGCTTGCTGATAAGGCCTAAAACTTTGTTGTCCATGATTTTGATTTTGATATCTGGGTGGAGTCTGTACCTATTGTTTTTGGTATTTTTGAGAGTTTTCAGCACCATTTGCATTGCTCCATTGAAATCCTGGATGTTTTGTGCAAATGGACTTCTAAAAGGATACAGCTTGTATCCGATGATATTGGCATGTTCATCATTTTGATCGGTTGCTTGACATTCATGGTTTAGATGGTTTCCTCCACACAAGTCACAAGCCTCGGACTAGCTTGGTTGTTGTGTATTTACCTGAAAAGATTCAAGTTTTTGTTTCAAAGAAACAATCTGTTGTGTTAGTGTATTTAAAGCATCCACCTGATTTACTGTAGAAGCTTTCTGAATGATTACATGCTCAGATGGCCACTGTATGGCATTTTCAAAATTTTTATTAAGATATTGCCGTAGACATGTGATTTTTGACCCTCCTCAAGATTTTTTATATTTTAGCACGTAAATATTTAATTTAGGCTTAATATAGCTATTTTAACTCATCTTGACTCTTTTACTTTATTTTATTACAAGAAAAATGAAAATTACAGTATATATATATATATATATATATATATATATATATATATATATATATATATATATATATATATATATATAATTTTATGTATTTTTTATAAATTTAAAAAAATACAAAAATAGTACCTTATTTAGGCTTTATATAATTTTGAAAACACAAAAATAGTTTCGTGTTTAGTTTAATTAATTAGGATTAGTTTTGACATTGTGTAGTATTTCTATCTTATTTTAGAAGGAGTCAATTAAGGTGTTACATCACAATTTAACAGTTTTAGAGCCCAATACCCAATAGCCGTTAAGCCAACCCTAGGGACCCTTCTAGACTCTTCTTTGGAACAAAAAAATAAATAAAAAGACCCTAAGGACTCAATACAAAACGACCTAGGGACTAATAGGCAAAATATACAAAAATATACATTAGACCTAGTGTAACGACCCGACCGGTCGTTTCGAGCCCTAGCGCGTCGTTCAGCAATCTGAGGCCATGAGAAGCTTCATTTTAGGTATTGTGACTTGTTCGCATGGTCGGAATTTAAATTCAAGAAGATCGGAGTTAAATTTAAATGAAAATTCTCATTTGAGAAGCTTAAAGTTGAAAGAATGAACTAGGATTGGAATTTTGAGTAAACCATCTCGGAATCAGGATCTAAAGGTTCCAACAGGTCCGTGCGATGATTTCGTACTTGGGCGTATTCCCGGATTGGGTTTTCGATAACTCGGGAGCATTTTGGCGCCTATTGTGGAAGTCGGCATTTTAGAAGGTAATTCTTAAGTTTGGCTTGGAGTACATTTCAGCGTTATCGATGTCCGTTTGGGATTCCGAGACTGGGAGAAGCTCTGTATGGTTATTCTAGAGTCGGGAGCGTGATCGGAAGTGAATTCGGAGGTCCGTAGATCCATTTTGAAGCCATTTGGCTAAGGATAGAAATTTGAAGGTTTTGAGGAGTTTGACCGGAGGTTGACTTTTTGATATCAGGGTCGAAATCCAATTCCGGAAGTGGAAGTAGGTCCGTAATGTCAAATATGACGTGTGTGCAAAATTTGAGGTCAATCGGACGTGATTTGATAGGTTTAAGCATCGGAAATAGAAGTTGAAAAGTTCAAAGTTCATAAAGCTTGAATCGGGGCGTGATTCTTGGTTTCAGCGTTGTTTGATGTGACTTGAGGCCTCGAGTAGGTCCGTAATGTGTTTTGGGATTTGTTGGTATGATTGGTTGGGGTCCCGGGGGCCTCAGATGGATTCCGGGTGGTTAACGGATGGAAAATGAATTTTTGAAAATAGCTGAGTTGTTGGTTGTTGGTATCTCCGCTTTTGCGGAGATGGGACCGCAGAAGAGGCCCCGCAAAATCGTGAAAGAAGCCACAAAAGCGGTTAGGAGGGAGGCAGCCCAGGACCGTAGAAACGGCCCTCTATCCGCAAAACGGACCGCAAAAGCAGTTAAGCTATTGCATAAGCGAAAAAGGTCTTGAGCCCATGAACCGCAGAAGCGGATTTTTTTTTGCAGAAGCGGGATCGCGGAAGCGGAATTTTTCTGCAGAGATGGAAATCCCTGGAGGCAGAATATCATTTTAAAGTCGGGAATTGTCTATTTCTATCATATTTCTCATGGCTTGGGGCGATTTTTGGGAGCTTCAAGGAGGGGATTTTTGACATCTATGTCAAGGTAAGTTATCCCCACTACCTTGAGTTGAATATATCAATTGTACATGGATTTAAACATGGAAATTAGAGTAAAAAATTGTAGTTTTGGTGAAAAACCTAGAAAATGATATTCTTGGAATTTAGCCACTATTTTGAGTATGGAATTAAGAGAAAATTGTATATTTGAGTTCCTAAGGTCATGGGTAACCTTTATCTTCGAGAAGTTTTGGATTCCGGGCACGTGGGCCCGAGGACATTTTTTTGTCAACTTTTCGTTTGGGGATAGGAGTTGTTATAAATTAGGTTGTAAAGTATAATTGAGCATATATTAATGAATTTATATTATCATTGGCTAGTTTTGGAGCATTGTGCGTTGGTGCAAGTCTTCAGAAGAATGTAGAATGCCGGTTGTGGATCTTCGGAGCGAGGTGAGTCTCCTTTCTAATCTTGTGAAGGGGAATTTACCCCATAAGTGAAGTAATTGATTATGTGATCCTATTTGTGGGGGCTACGTACGCACGAGGTGACGAGAGTCCGTGCGTAGCTACTATTATGCTATTGTCCGAGTAGTTAGGGCCCAAAAGCATGTTATACTTGGATTACTGTAAACCCATTGATAATTTAAATTGTTTAAATCCCTTGAATTGGTAAAGGAATTTTAAAAAAAAAGATTTAATATTAAATTCTCCCTGAAATGTTAAAAGGAGAAATTTGTCTATTTGGTTGATTATCCCCGATAAGCTCTTGATTTCCTACTTGAGCATGTATTTTATGTGTGCTTGCGTCGCATGGATGATTCACGAGCAGAATATGAACGCCTCGGTGAAAATAGATGCATTTATGGTTCGGGACGCTCGACCCTCGGCAGTGCACAATTTACATTCTGTTAGAGCGGGCCGTCGACCTCGGCATGATTTGCGCATGTTTATCTGTTACTTGAAAATTTATAAATGTGGAATTGGCCCTACGTGGCTTGATATAAACTGATAAGATAATAATGAACAGATTTTAGAAGCCCTTGATTTATTGTTGAAGGTGTTTACCTATTTGCTGGCTTCACAATCAGAACTTTTATACAAATCCATGATTATTCTCGCACTTATAGAATATTGCTAATAGACCTCTAGTGAGTGTCGCAGTCGGCCATCTCGTCTCTACCCCTTCCGGATTAGGCGGGATACTCACTGAGTACACGTTGATTACGTACTCATACTACACTTCTGTGCATTTTTGTTGCACAGGTATATACACCTCTAGCAGGCTGCTGGGCGTATCAGCATGGATAACTCTGGGACTAGGTGAGCTGCATTGTTCGAGACGCCCGCAGCCAGTGTAGTTCCTTTCAGCATTTTATTATTTATTCCATATCCAATGTATTTCTGACAGATGTTGTATTTTACTTTCCTTATCGATAGTTGCTCATGTACTTGTGACACCGGGTTTCTGGGATATGTTTTAACGGATTTGTACTAATTGTTATTATTTAAATTTGAATTCAAGATGTGAACTTTTATTTATGAAAATGGAAGAAAAAATCTTAGATTTTCAAAAGTGTTAAAAGAGGAATTAATTGATAATCTAGTTGGCTGGCCTGACAGAGGTGTCCGGCGCCACCATGACCCTTAGTGGATTCTGGGTCGTGACACCTAGATCCTTAAGAAAAAAGGGAAAAAAGAAGGACCTAAAATGAAAACAAGGCATCAACAATTTGGACAAAACCTAATGCCTAAGTCTTGAAAAAGGGACATACAAAAAGAATAACGCCTGGGAGACACTGAAAAGAATAGTAATGCTGCAATACCAGAAAAATCCCACCCTTCTGCTTCGTCTTCTTCAAACGACCTCCACCCCATTTTTTTTCATTTTTCTAGGCAGCTCCTGAAACCAACTACCCCCTTTCCCTCATCTCCATATCCACACATAGCTGCCCTTTCCTAAAGAAGCTCCAGCCACAACTCCCAAAAAATCAGCCCCCATAGCCATTACACCATCTTCTTCACAAATCGGAGCACTAAAACTTTAAGACCTTTAGAAACCATAATCCCTCAGCACGTTCTTCTTCGTTATAAACAAGCAGCAATGGCTGCTTATGGAGCTGACAACAAACGACCTCATCCCTTGAAACCAGCTGACCCTTCTTCATCTTCTCCTTCAGCTTACAACACTCCAAAACCAGTTACAAACATGGTCATTATCGATGTCGCCGGTGAGGTTGTCGTTTGATGATTCCGCTTCCGATCAGAGGTTGCTGGCCAAATTTTTGGAATAAAAGCGTTTGAGGTTTGTTCGTCGCTTCAATTTGGTCCGTGTTTTGTCCCGATTTTATAGCTGTCCTTGTGGAGCCGAGTTTTGTATCTGTCGATTCGTTATTGAGAATGAATTTCGGTTGAACAGGTCCCTTTTCCCTCTTTTGTTCTTAATCTAATTACCCTTGGAGCAAATAGATTATTGTTTGGATTGCATCGTTAGCGATTTTTGAAAGTTTGTTTTAACTCTGTCTATCTGCAAAGCATAGTAGGTTCCAACTTGGGATAAAAGAGAATGGTCCTCAGCATAAAAACAAATCTGACTTTGATGATTCCTTTGAATTTTTAATTTATTATAAGAGCAGAATGGATAAAGAGAAATTATATAATCGATCTCAATTAGTTTGTGATTGAGCAAGACTGGATCCGCGCTTGATAATAGTTTCTGTTTCTTAGCCTCTTTTTTTTATTAGAATGATATCACTTGCATTTTTTTTAATTTTTTAATTTTTTTTATTTGGAGTAAATGGACAGTGGTTCAGACACGTGAGTTTCTATAAGAATTGAGGTATTCTTTAATTATTAGTTGTGTTAGTTAATTTTGACAGTATGCATAAATGTTTGGAGTAGTTTATTATTGGTTTGGCCATATGAAAATTGTTTCAAGTGATTATTGAGGATGCGGGAATTGGGAAGTTTTAGCCCATCGGTGATTAAAATTTGCTCGCATGTTTAGGAATTGAGGTACCCCGTGCCAAAAAAAATGATAATCGCATGGCCCTTATTTAATAAAGTCTGATTCAATCCTTAGAATTAGAGGTGTGCCATTTAGCGAAATTTCGTGGCCCTGGCAAAGTTGTTAATGTGTAGTTGCTTTCGGCGCGTCATTTAATAATATTACCTTCCTAAATTCGGGTGCGCATTTATGTGACCCAAATTTAAATCTCAACAATATTAAAATATGTCTAGGACTATGGGTGCATTTATGTGACGTGGTTCAAGACGTGTTTTAACAGCATTGCAATATTCCTAAAAATAAATAAAAGCGGTTAAAGTTAAAAATGCACATAGGTTAAAACATGTATTCAAAGTCAGATAATAGGCCAATTATAACAGTTGAGCGACCGTGCTAGAACCACGGAACTCGGGAATGCCTAACACCTTCTCCCGGGTTATCAAAATTCCTTACCCGAATTTGTGGTTCGCGGACTGTAATACAGAGTCAATCTTTTCCTCGACTCGGGATTTGAACCGGTGACTTGGGACACCATAAATTATCCCAAGTGGTGACTCTGAATCTTTAAATTAATAATCCTGTTTCGATTGTCCTTTAATTGGAAAAACTCCCTTATACTACCTTCGAGGGTGTAGTAAAAAGGAGGTGTGACAACTCTAGCGACTCTGCTGAGGAAAAGAACCCAGAACTTCTGGTTCAGGGTTCAGAATTCGGGCTTGGAATAATTGTTATATTTGGCTTTGTTTATTATCTGATTTCATTACATATTTGGGACTAATGTGCAAAATGTTGCTTTTTACCGCTTTGATATTATCTGAACTGTATATATAAACTGCTACGAAACCCTTCTCTTCTCACTCCTGAGGAGTGCACGCTGGTCGTGACTTCTTTCTGTTAGTGTCATATTCCAAGTAGGACGAGGCTTGGACAAGTTGCAAAGCCGGAGGATATTTTGGTTACCGGTACCCAGCCTCCCCTCGGCTCGAGTTGTCCGCTCGGGTAAGACAGGTCTAGAACAAATAAACCTAGGTTTTTAAACCTAGAATAAGTCAACCTCATGCCAGATCCCTAGTAGGAATGCTTGTTTGCATCATGTGCACTTCACTTAGGGGACTCAACACAGTGGTTGGGTCCATCTAGGACAGGTGTACCCAAAATAACAGATCATCTTGATGCATCATATGTGCTACATGTTGTGTTTATTCAGAGGTAAAAGGGTCATTTGGCAAACCAATGATAGTCGAGGGCAAATGAAAAAATAAAGAAAAAAATGAAAAAAATAAGAAGAAAAAAAAAAAAGAAAAGAGAGGGTGAAGTGTAAAAATAAGGCAATTATGTCTTTTGCCACATTTTGTTAAGAAAAAAAGAGAGCTCGAAAAAAGATTTTGCACTTTTTCAACATTTTTTGAATATCGGGAAATCAAAAAAAAGGGAAAAAAGAAAATTCAAAAAGATTTTGCATGTTTCATCATTTTCAAGGAAATGACAAAAAAATATATATGTTTTCTCTAAATTAGTTGTTTTTTATTCTCGCCAGTATCCAATCTGCCCGAACTAGCCATACCTGATTCTCGTCTTTCGGGGCATGATATGTAGGTAACCCACATAGGGTCCGGTCTTTCTAGTAAATCTTAGGTTCTTGTCTTTGCGGGGTCTTAACCAAATTTTGCACTTTTTGCCACATAGATTAATTTTTGAAAAATAATCGCAACCATGTCTTGCATGTGTCTAGTAGGGAATGTTATTGTCTCACATAATGTTGGTGTAAGTGTCACGACCCAAAATCAACTAAGGGTCGTGGTGGCGTCGGACACCTCTGTAAGGCCAGCCAACTAGATTATCAATTAAGTCCTCTTTTAATAATTTTGAAAATCTAAGGTTTTTCCTTCCATTTTCACAAATAAAAGTTCACTACCTGAATTAAAATTTAAATAATAGCAATTAGTACAAATCCGTTGAAAACCATCCCAAAACCCGGTGTCATAAGTACATGAGCAACTACTGATAAGAGAAATGAAATACAACATTCGCCCGGAATACAGTGGGCGGAAAGTAAATACAGTACATTGGAAGGAACTACCCTAGCTGTGGTCGCCTCAATGATGCAGCTCACCTAGTCCCAGTGTCATCCATGCTGCTACACCAAGTAGGCTGCTAGAGGTGTATATATACCTATGCAACAAAAATACACAAAAGTGTAGTATGAGTACGTAATCAACGTGTACTCAGTGAGTATCCCGCCTAATCCCAAAGGGGTAGAGACGAGATGGACAACTCCGACACTCACTAGAGGTCAATTAGCAATATTCTATAAGTGCGAGAATAATCATGGATTTGTATAAAAGTTCTGATTGTGAAGCCAGCAAACAGGTAAACACCTTCAACAATAAATCAAGGGCTTCTAAAGTCTGTTCTTTATTATCTTATCAATT